>KN726556.1:0-23603 GCA_000816745.1 Ancylostoma duodenale
GTTTCGAATAAATTCGAAAATGCACTTTTTTCGAATAGTCGAATTTCGAATAAATTCGAAAACGAACTTTTTCGAATAGTCGAGTTTCGAATAAATTCGAAAATGCACTTTTTTCGAATAGTCGAATTTCGAATAAATTCGAAAACGAACTTTTTCGAATAGTCGAGTTTCGAATAAATTCGAAAATGCACTTTTTTCGAATAGTCGAATTCCGAATAAATTCGGAAATGGACTTTTTTCGAATAGACGAATTTCGAATAAATTCGAAAATGCACTTTTTTCGAATAGCCGAATTTCGAATTATTCGAATTCGAATATTTATTCGAATTTTTTATTCGAATACGTTATTCGGTCCGAAGTATAATGGGCTCCTGTTGTCGAACGAAAGGCAGATTAATCACTACGAAGCCCGCTTGCTCTACGATTGAATTAAGTTTGTAGAAGATATTACATGTTTTATAAATGAAGTACCGAGAATGTAAACGCTCGTATGCCTCTTCCTCAATCGAGGAAGAAGTGCAAGATATAGCAAACCTGTTTCGGTATGAAAATGTGGCTTCTGCAGGAAATGTTTCCATTCATAACTGGATGAATATAAGCCTTTGACGTCATTTTCGAAAGTTTATCTCTAACAAGGTCAATAAGGCAACAAAAAGGGAATTCGTCTCAAAGACATTGTCTGGAACCATCGCATTCATTTTGTGTAAAAATATAGCGAAATAGTCTAAAAACAAAAACAAAAATTTGACAAGAAGAGCGCGGCTCGCCGGTGAGCCACGTATCGTCTATCCGAAACGACGAGTCCGCCCACGCACGCTGGAGTTGAGATGCGGTGCGGCTGGGATACCATGAAGATAACGATGAAACGTGATACGCAGATTGGAGATGATGACGTGGTGTGCTGGCAAACGTGGATCCCGCACGCGTGGGCGAACTCGTCGTTTCGGACAGACGATAGTCCCTCGGGCTCGAAAAAGCACAGCTCAGCGCTGAGCCGCGCGGTCGTCAGCGGGTTAAAACAGACTCAGAAATAATCAACGAAATGAAGTTATACCCAGATAATCAACGAAATTCTTTTGTCAGAAGATTCAGTGAATGTGTGTTCCAGTCTGCGTGTTTGATCTTCGTTAAGGAATCTGCTTCGCGCTTCTGTTTTCAGTTGTGAGGGTGGTAATCAGGGCTGAACCTTTAGATTTCAAGAGAATATTTCGGAAGCCAGAACAAACCTTTCCCAGCAAGCAGATACATGCCATATTTATAGCAACTTTTTGGATATTTCCTCTCTTCGCAATTCTGCTTGAACAAGGTGTAAGCAGCTTTGAAGTTCTGCTCCAAAGCCTCCATATACTCAGCGAGCAAATGACAAGAATCAGCACGCTTTTCCTAAAAGAAAGTTGATTTTCATGGACACAGAATTCCTACTAGAATAATCCACTCGAAAGATAATGTGAGGGAAAACCTACGTTAATATTATTCAGGAAGAGCACTTCTTGACTAAGTACCTTCCCAGCATAGCCCAATAACTGGTGCGCAACGGGTTTGGTTAGAGATTTGCCACCAAAATGCACAAGGAAGAGGAGGGGGAAGAGTGGGAGAACACAGTTTCAGAGCAGTAGTTGATTAAGACAGCTCTGACAACATTTGATAACGACAGGAATTCTTCTCCTGACTTTGTTTCTCTTCATCAGTTTGAGACATTTGCGAATTCAGAATTCAAATTCAATCTCAATCCAAATTCAATTCAACAAATTTAAAAAATCTGACTGCATTCGCTTTTTTCTAACACAAGGAATACAGCTGCTGCTGTTCTAGAGAGAAAACGTCTTCCAGTAACCTGAATGTGGTATGCCAAATATCTACACACATTAATAATCAACTCCACGTCACTACGCACCACACTGCCCAAGCTCAGTGCATTTCACGTTTCCATGCATGCTGCGGCTGAGCCGTATCCAGCTTATACTGAAAAAGTTGGATGCGCTTATGACAGCCAACATTGAGCAGACATAATGCGATTCTAGCAGTGCATGTTGGTTCCTATCGACCAATAAGTCCTCCTAATATACGGCATTTTGCATTATATTCTCTGATCGTTGCTGCCTAGACTGCAGTGCGCCCAAGAATTTCTGAATAGATTAACGATGGAAGACTAGATAGAATGAAGATCGTGTAGCCCAGTGACAAGACGCGTCACTGCCACACACTTGATCGGTCGATGGTTTAATCGCAGCCCCGGGTCAACCTAGCCATCCATTCCTCCTCTGTCAGTGAATTAGTACCAGAGACGCGTGAGAGGATGTGGCGGTGGTAGATACGCAACCAAATGCCTCTGTGATTAGAAGATGAAATCTGATGCGTTGCGCATCCCACGAACGGCAGTGATTAACGACAACCGCTCTACTCCTTATCCTTTACACGGCCCTTCACCATCTGACAAACCACGTTTCCGTACTCAAATAGTCGCATGGGAACCTTTTTTGATGAGACCGCGTAACCACAGACCTACTGGCAGCTTAGGCTGCGATCCATGAACGTCTAATCAAGCGAAACTAGGCTAGCAAACCAACTTTCGCGTCCTGCATCTCCTATCCTTACGTTGTCCATAGGATAACCAATCATGTTAACCATGGTTGGTTGCTTGGTTATCGTTTCATGAATCCCAGCCCTGCGCGTTAGCAGCAACACGCCAACAGCTGGGCAGCATTCTTCTCTGTTGCTTTGAGTGGCACAAATTTGGATTTCATGGTTCCTACAGGCTTTTTGGTCAGGTTAGTATTGTGCATACATAGATATCTTGCATCTTTTCTGGTGCCTGTTTTACAAACGCTTCTACTGGGTAACTACCCGAACAGTGCCAGAATCAGTACTTATGAAATACGAGGAACTTTATTTGAACTAGCCGATGAACGGAAACGTTACCTGGCCATTGGAGCGCGGGAATCCCCTTCCATCATTGAATCTTCCAGCTACTTATCAATGATTTCGAACATTTTGATATGAATTTTATCCCAGAGAGTGTTATCCCTCTGCCTTAACAGAGTATCTATTCTTGGTTTTATCCAGATAGGCAGCCAGGCGGAATAGGATTGCTGGTGGAAAGCAACGAGGGGAACAGAAGCACAAGTTTTCCTGCTCTCTCATATTTTCATGAATATAATCATAGGATTGAGCGATGGCATACGCTGCATAGTCCAGTATGGTCACCTACTGCTCTTCTTCGAGGACTTGTGAACGACAAATTCAAGCCTGACAAACACAGGGTTCCAATTCCAGAACACTCTCGTTTTCAAGCACAACCCGTTTCGATATTCTGACCTACAGTGAAGATCGTGAAATAAAATTGGAGTTTAATGCTTGCCGCTTACAGTATAACATTCTATTTACCGCCGCCATACATAGCATGATGTTGTTCATGTTCAATGATGTGGCAACGCACGCAATGAAAACCCCAATACTCAGACTGGTTCGGAAACGAAATCGTATCACCACTAAACAATTAAAGCACCAAGAGGCAAAAACAACTGGAATCACCTCATAGCATCCGTATCGATATTCTATACCAATGTTCTTCACGTACTCCCTTCTCTCTTCTTGTAATTTTTCAACCTCTTCAGCATTCATCTTAATGTTGTAAACACGCTCTATTGCACACCCACATACAAAACATTTGACAAAACTTCACAAAAAAAATGATTGGTGAGGACAATATAAACCATGTGTTCAGCACCAAGAAAAGAGAACATGTTATAATTTATTATGAACACCAAATCGATAAACATTTTTTTCAATACACTCTAAATATTGAGAAAAAAGACCAGTATGATTAACGCACACCAGAATGAAGCCATCCAGCGGTGATCGGAGAGTGACTTCAGTCACGCCAAGAATATTAGGAATTCTCGTGCCAACAGCAGAACATTCTACCGAATGGGAATAAAGTAAACTGCAGGAAAGAAAATGGCAATTACATTTCACAAAAATGACAGACAGCGGTTTTACGAGAAAACTCCATAAACCCACAAAAACTCGCAATGTGTCGATCACATGTCATCCTCCTGAAAAAAGAACAGGCACTCAACGAAGAAATTGGTAAAATTTTATCCATTATGCTAATCAACATACACTCATTCTGTTCAGAATATAATCTATAGCCATTTCCTCGTTCTTGTCGCATGCCAAATATGCCTATAAAATCGAAACACGTAGAAGTTATTAGAATTTAATGAAAATCCTGAATTACTTCAAATGCGCTAAACGAAAAAAAAAGACGAAAACTGACCTCAATGATAAGTCCATCTGAAACTCGGAAGCCAAGCGACTTGATGCGTTGAATTGCTGCAGCTTCTTGTTCGGTAAGATCAATCACGTGACGTCCAGAGTATGGATTCGGGTTTGCTCCCGCCTGCCCTCCACCGGCTGGCTGCAGAACACAACATATGTCAAACTAAATACGGCCCCTCTCCTCAAACAAGACAACAAAAACAACCATGACGAGGTAAGGGTGCAATGTTGAAGTTTCATTTCGTAATTTCACCCAAGAATATGTGCTAGTACCCGTACACATTCAAGTTCATTACAGTACCCGTACACATTCATTCAGTTCAAGGACACTAAGGCCAAACCCGTTTTCCATGACTATGAAGCAACACTGTGGAACGAATCACGGAAATTTTGCTCTGTCCACTCCATGTAAACTTTGGAAGACTCTGGCAACAGTAACGATGATGCAATTACTTCCAGGACCCTGTAAACTTGGGGAAGAACGAGTAGTTCTCCGGTTGGGTAGGAGCAGTATTCGCGTAAAAGAAAAAAAAAGAAATTATTGACAGAATTCAACTGGAATCATGCCCGCTAAAAGTTCAATCAAGAAGGAATGAGTGGAGCAGGTGGACAATGAAGAGGATATGCGGATTTCACACCACGATTCCCAAGTGGAATCCCATTCTCAACTGCAAATTTCCAACATTAAGCCCAGCACGTGTGCAGAAGTGAATCCCTACCTCCTTTTGGAACTCAGGCTCAAAAAAGGCAAACGATGAGCTTTGTGGGTGCCAACAAACCGACTGAGCGGAAAAGTGACTCTGTCAAATTCACTAAACCACTGACTCTGCTTTGACATGAGAAAATCCAAAGCAGATCCAGAGCAATTTTCAAGTGCTTTGAATATGTTTTAGTTTCCGTTTCGGGCACTATGACTATTGTAACATCTTCTTTTGTGCTTGTGTGAAAGACATTCTACCCAAAATTATGTGGAGCAGTCCCAGGAAATTAGGGGTACTGCTCGCGCGCTGTGAACTTGCACAAGTGTTGACAAGCTTCAAGGTCCTTTCGAGATTTCTTAAATTTTTCCTATAGTCCAAATCTTCTGCATTAGACACGCAAGAGTTGCGGCCCTTCAAAGATGTGCAAGAACTTTCCCCACAGACTGGTACAATGTGTCAAGGCTCTGGTAACAGGAGGCATTAGTTCCACCCGCGGAAGATACCGTTCCTCAAAAATTCGTGCCAAATTGGCGAAGAAACTGTGCTGTGGCTGACGCATGCCGATGAGCCGCTTCCATCAAATCTCTCGTGAAGCAAACATTATCGAGCTGCCAATTAAGGCAACTATAAGGATACAATTGAAAGAAGACTTCTTAGATGAGAACAAGTATCACTCGGTTGTGGAGTGCACGGGAAGGTCCGTGAATGGTGCAAGCAAAACTTTTCCAAAACATCAACTTCAGTCGGTGGCCTACCGACTCGTTCGGCATCCACTCACCGGATTACTCTGTCGGGGTGATTCCTAGATCAAATGCATGCTGGGAACCACACATTGGCCTTGGTGGGCTTGCGGAAGCTTTTCACAAAAACTCGAGAATGATAATGACCACTATTTGCGTGCCGCAGGCAACACCTACCTGGTAAGTCTAAAAGCCCTATATCGACACTGATAGAGTAGCAAATTAAATCAAATGTAGATTATTGTTGCAGTGACAGTGCCTAACATTTCCGCTTAGAGACCTCCCCGATATTATAGCTTCTTCGTCCAGGAAGTTGAGTT
Organism: Ancylostoma duodenale; assembly: GCA_000816745.1. Taxonomy (NCBI): domain Eukaryota; kingdom Metazoa; phylum Nematoda; class Chromadorea; order Rhabditida; family Ancylostomatidae; genus Ancylostoma; species Ancylostoma duodenale. Next base: position 6,043 of record KN726556.1, read on the forward strand.
TATCTGGTACCCATAATTTTGGCCCACCCTAAATGCAGCACATAGTGCATTTTCTGAATGAAAGAGAGCCTATACAAGACTTTTGAACAAGTAGAGTTCAAAAAAGATTCATAGCGGCAATTCGTTTGCGGAGCTTGGTTCGACCTATGCGCAAGTGATCACCCATTTATGGGTATGAACAAAAAAAAACTACCACTTGTCAAAAGGTACAAAATATGAGGTCCAAGTTAGTTATTTCATAATGTTAGGATACGCAATTCACGTAGTCTGCTCACACAATGCTGAAGTGTTGCAAGCTAATGAACATCCATATTCATTAACCACATCATGCTTAGTTCGAGCTCACAAATGGAAATTCTCGACTACAGTTTTCTAAAAAGAAATGATATTGAGGTATAAGCCTATCAGAGATTAATACTAGACCAAACATTTAGTATCAAAGATCGCTCCGTGACATAGGCAGCGTGCAAATAGATCACGTGAGCTGTGTTTGTCAAGCGGTATCCGCGCGAAGTATTTCTATTCTCACGGTTAGGTAAACCAGTTTTAAACTACGAACTGACAGCTGCGACTCCCGTTAGTGCAAACAATGTCCTAATAGATAAAAGAGAGCGAGCGGACGTAAATGAAACAACTTCTTCCTAGCTGTTTCAACGATGACTCCACTCCTCGCCATCCTCCTTCTCGCTTGTGCTATGCTGGTACAAGTAAATGCTCAATACTATGGATACTACGGCTCGTACGGATACCCATACAGTTACGGATACGGAGGACTGTATGGTGCTAGCAACTACGGCTACTATGGATACCCTTCATACGGATATGGTTACGGATACTACGGCAAAAGAGAAGCAGGATTCGATCCAACGAAGCCTGCTCATTGATTTGTGTCACACACTGATAATGTATCACAATGTGCATAATAAAGATTCGAATAAAACTTTTGATTGCAAGAGTAAGACACGGAGAAGTGAAATCCTGTGCGGAGGAAAGTGAAACGACTGATACCTGAGCACTTCCAGATCCTGGAGCGGCATTCAATATACGTAGGAATTCCTCTTGGTTATTCTGGATAACTTCCATTAACTCAGGATTTACAGCCGCAATTTGCTAGAATTGCACCCGTAAGAGGATTTCGTACTGATTTGAAACAAGTATAACAAAGAAAGAAGCATATACTTCTCCAGAAAAGTGGAGCAGATTAATTGTTTGAAGGAATCAAAAAAAAAACGAAAATAAAGATACCTGAATCAATGAAGGAAGGATTTCAGGGTTAGAACGGACTAGGTTTCGAAGCTCGTCCATTTGTGGTAACTGACGGAGTGCTTCCAGTTGAGATGCTGCAGCCTCGCCTAAGAGTAATTCTGTTTTATGAAAATAAATGTCACTATGAATAGCATCCAGAAGTAACCTTCGAAAGATACCATTCGAAGGTAATCAAGAATTTACGAGGTGAAAATTTGACTTGAGAAGTAAACGAAGCAGGAACCAACAAGGTAAACGGATTTTAGAAACAACCTCCTTCGCTTCCCTCCTCTTCACCTCCAACCTCGATGGGAATTTGCTCCTCATCCGGGATTCCATTCAAAAGGTATTCTACAGCACGATCTGGATTCCAAAAAGCAGCTCTAAGTGCAGCAATGACCTAAACAAAAGAAGATTGAAAGAGATCTCATCTGTATGTGTAGTGCAATACAAAGTTATTCAGGTTACATAATTAGAAAAGCAGAAATCTACCTGATCACGAGGATAGCCCATTGCTTGAATGGCATCAATGGCAGACTCCTGGTCAGCAGTGAATGCTGCAAATTTTATAGCAGTTAAAAGGTCTAGACGCGAACCGTGTCGAGCATAAGCAAGAAATACCAGGATCTCAACACAACCACCGAAAATAATCGTACAAAAACTTTCAACATCATGAACAAAAATGACAAGTTCGCTGGGTTTTGGGCAAAAGAACGTTTGAAAATTATTGGGTATGTTTCTGCCCAACTTTCCGCATTCCATTGCACTCGATTTTCAGATGCTAACTCTTGGAATACTATTAAAACAATTTATAAAATACGAGCCCAACAGGTGCTCTTTCAGGTTTCTCTCAGGTTGTTCCTAATAACGTTCACACCATCTATAATATATGCAAGCGTCAATAATGTCACAGCTCATTCATCTGCGATATTCTACTTTTAATTTCATCTAAATGCAGTGAAAGATGAGTAATAGGTCACACTGCTTTCTCCAATCCAAAGGAGGTATGGTATGATAGAGTTATCCTTCAAGTGCATAGGGTATATTCTCTTATTTGTGTAGCCGCTCGTGAAGATTCTCCATTACATTTGATAGTGAAGATTCTCCAATACATTTGTTAGTTTCAATGTACACCGTCTTTAGACCTGGCCTTGAACATGAGGCTTTTTGATAAGTTGATTTGCTAGCTCTGGACCTGGTTTGAACAAGGTGTAACTACAGCGACATTGCACAAACAAACACTGTGCATAGGAACTTTCACAGAGGACTATAGGAGTCAAGAGATACGGAAGATAATTTACGAAACAGAATATGAGAAATATTGCCACCAAGTGGTTGTGTTCACAAAAACTCACATGGTTGGGTTGGCGCTGCTTGAGTTGGCGCTGGCTGAGGAGTGGATTCTCCAGCAGGAGCAGCCACTACCGCAGGAGCAGGCACAGCTGATCCTGGCGTGTTCTCCGGTTGTTTCTCCGATGCACTAGCCGTGACATCAGACGAAGGAGTAGGAGCAGGAGGAGGTGCAGCCGCTGGTGCAGCAACGGCTGCAGGAGCAGGTGCGGGCTCGGCTACCTTTCTCTGAAAGTGCAAAAGGTTTATGAGTTCGCCAAAAATACCACCGAGTACCTTTAATAAACGTATCGTGAACGACACTTACCCTTGACAACATTACGACGACGAACTTATTGGGATCAATGTCAACTTGTTCGATCGTCGTTGCATCATCGAGAATCTGCAACAAATTTTCAGGAAGCTGATGAGCTAAAAACTTGAAAATAGCTGCATGCCTACCTTTCCATTATAAATTAGTTTTTGAAGCTCCACTGCATAATCGTCGCCTCTTTCTTCAGCAATTTTCTTCTTTACATCGGCTACCTAAATCAAAACAATGACAACCATTAACAAATTAATCGATGCTCATTTATTCGAAATACTTGCTAATGAATTGTTCCTTAGCTAAACCGAATATGTAAAGCTACAATCGGAAATGTAGAAGAGCATGGTCAGCGCACCAAAAAGCGCATGTGAGTGAGTACGTCGCGTCAGTCAGCACCAAGACTTTCAAATGCAAGCTCACGTACCTACTAATCAACACCAAATTTATCATACAGGCACATGTCGCGTTTCCTGCAGTAGCACACACGCCCTTGCCAAGGAGTTCTCGGCAAAAGTAAAAATCCTGAGCTGTGTCAAGTTCTTAAAGCATTGAAAGAGCAAAGCTATTGGTGGGTGGAGCCCTCGTTGCTGAAGTTTTGATGTTCAACCTGAGGCATGCCAAATAACGCCACATTAACACAAGCAAGCTACAGGAGATGGTGTATGTGGGGTCTCAAAGCTTCACATTTCCTCCCAGACATCAACATACGGGTGTCCGGAATTTGCTGGGTTTACCTCAAGAGTGGCGCTTCATTGTTCGCTCGTGTGAAAAGTGTGAACTGGCATCGGTAACATGATGCCCACAACAAGGGCAGTACAACAGACTAGCCAGAAGATCGAGATCTATCCTACGGTTTCAAGCTTTGCCTAACAAGGTTCTACATTGCACACACTATTTTTGCCCCATTCATAAGGATTCGTGCATCAACCGCCAAGGCAATGAGTCACCGGATGGATTGCGCGGTGGATTATTGAGCCGTGGCTCAATAGTTCGGATCACAATACATCAACCCCATTCAGAAGGATAAGATTATGATGGCGTGCGTTCCGCACACGCTTACCTCATTTCTGGGTTCGCTCCAGCACTAGTGTGCATGAAACCTTGGTCATTGCTTGGTTCTCCGACCGCACTGGCAGGCGGTTCTGTTGTACCCCTACAGGGAGAGCTCAGAGGGGCTTTGGCAAGTCACACACATTCAAACTTTTTAGCCGTGGTTTTTTGGGTGTCTGCCATTCTGACAGGTCCCCGGGCGTGATGAGAGTGTGCATGGAGTGCGTGTGCTCGAGCAGCACGACGGGCTCATCTCTCTCCATAGGGGTACATCTCGCTACTAATGCTTGGACCAAAGTATTCTTCCCCGTTAATGGAGAACGAAACTAGGAAAATCAATGAATCCAATACAGTCGACACCCAGAAAGCACCTTGTCAACTTCCAAGCAGTTAGATCTCGTTTCAACATAGAGGCTTAGCCCATCGTACTTCTTTTAGAAGTAAGCAGGTGAATATCATGTGTAAAAGAAACCTAATACTTGGTTTTCAACGCTATTGGCCTCCCCATTTGTATTTTCATAATGGTGAAAAGTAGGTGAGAAACATTTCCATAAAAGCAATGCAAAGATGGACATACCGTTAAGGTAGGATCGAGATCCATTGTGAAAGACAACTGAGTGATAGTTCGAAAAGTGATAGTAGGCATAATGCTGGAACAGCAAGAACTTATAGAAGAAGATAGGATGGGATTCTAAAAATATATCGAGTAGGATACACATATATTAATTAAAAATTGTTTAGGGGTGGGAAGAAATCTCTCGAAAACAAAAAAGGAAGGTTCACTGCAGAGACAAAAAAATTCTTAACAAGACCATCTCGATAGGATCTCTTATCCGGAAGGATCTCCCAACTCGAGCACAACTATGTACAAGCAACAAGAAGTGACTACAGAAATGACTCATCATTAATTTAGCAAATAAGGCACGAATACGGCAACATGTTAGCAATCTCCTCGAGGAAACGGAACCGGATAAGAAATTAATTCAGAACAACAGCAAAGAACTAATGTTAATCAGAACCAGTTTGTAGAAAAATTACTCTTCGAACCTGACCAAGCTATTTCCTAGCATATCTTATAGTAGAATTTTGAGAAGTGCAATTCTTCATATAAAAGGAAACGTATTCACTTCACTAAACAAACAACAACTAGCCACAAAATTAACGAATTTGAAACTCCCTTGAATACGACTTCATTCTCCTGTTGAAGGAAACATCATCAAAAGTGTGCGCGGTCCCGCATGGATAACCCTGAAATTGCGGCCAAGTGCCTGTGCTTTTGTTTTTTAAATGCGCCACAGGGCGCGAAAATTTATTTTCAGCTCTTCTATTTTCCGGTTGTACTGAAAAGAGGTGAGAGATTGTAGGATGTCCAGTTTTCATCCGTGGGGTCCTAAGATCCGTCTCAGGTCGTGTCTGAGTTTAATTGCTGTTCATTTCCGTCTAATAGTGTTGAGGGCTGAGGAGAAACAGGACGGAAATTCCCTGGGAACTTCGCGATTATCTCCCTTGCCAGGATAGGACTGCTTATTTCAATTGCAAATAATAGAGAATTTTGTTTAGAGGAGATGGATGCTAACTCTGCGGTCTAGGGTTCTACTACGCCTTTTTGAATAGCAGGAGAAAATGTTGTACGACCTGCTTATCGAATCCTTCTTTATTGGATTGTCTTCTGTGTCTGTCCCAATCAAAATATATCTGCTACTTTATTCAACTAACGTCTTCGCCTATCCCACTTGATCTGGACCTAGACAACGGAACTTTTAAGGTTTTTCCTTCCTTTCATTTACCGTGTTCATTAGAATCAGCTTATGTCAAAGCCATGCCTACTCTGGTGTTTGCTGCCATCGATCAGTCCTGGTATGTATGTCCATACATACGTGCACTTTTAGCCAATTCCTTTTATTCTTACATACTGTGATTACCTTCGTATGTATCTGAACGGCGTTCTAACAAGTTCTTAGCACCACTCACTTCGTTTCATCATTTTTTTCTGATTTTTTTTATATTTTTCTTCTTGCCATGAACATGCGTGATAAGAGATCCCAGGAATAAGGAGCTTCGAAAAGCTGCGAAGTGGGAGAACCGGTACTGATGTTGCAATCTCCAGTTTTCGTAATATATCTAGATGGAATTCAAATCTTGTGTAAACTTTATGCAGTCTGAACCGACGTTGAATCATGCATGACTTCAAGAAAAGCAGCTATGCATGGTTTATACGATGAGCAAACTCACTTTAGCGCTTTAGGGAACACCATAAATTAGACCTGAACTGTTTCCTCCGAGAAAGAGTGGAAACAACAGTTCTCTGTATGCCATCCTGCCAGGATATATGCGTGCGGATGACTGTCCGATGCTTCAGTTTCCCGAAACCAGCATCGAATTTCTGTTGTGTGACTCACGCCTTTGATGCCGGCGCATTTCCAACTTCATTCGTTTTCTCGTGCAGCTTTCTACTATTTGTTGCCTTCCAAGGTTTTAGAACCTGATGATGTTTTCTTTTTCGTGATCGCTCTTATCACCTTTATTTGTTTTTTTTTTAACTTTCACTTTATCATCTATCCTTCCTACATTAACATTCTTTGCTTTTTCTTTCCATAACAAGCAACAAAAAACAGGTTTACAGAGTTGATTCAGGTCCCGGCAGGAAAACACAGTAAATAGATGTTTCTAGAGCATAATGTCTAAAAACACAACACCATTAGATAGAGCTCTACCATCAAGAAGCTCGGATAAAACACTTGTTAGATACGTTACGAAAGATGATCCGACAGGAAAGTACAGAGCGACTACTTTGGTGAGTTTGTAGCCGTTTTTCTGCAACTAAAGCCTGTTTTCTAAAGAGATTCTTACTTTTTCTCCTCGTAGTGGAACACCATTGTGCGTCATTTCCGTGAAGAAATGCCTGTTAAACGACATCGCCGTCAACTAACCTATTTTGAAGACTCCTTCACTGGAAAGGAAGCTGTTGATTTCCTTATGGTGCTTTTACCGCGTTTGATTTTCGAAGGTCGACAAGTCGACAGGTTAAACATCCTATTCCTTTTGCAAGCTGTGCAAAGATACTATAAAGTCTCCTTTCAAGGTCAAATTGCACCACCTTGCTGCAGAAGTTCGTGGACCAAGGCTTCATTAGGAAGGCAAGGTCAAACCCGAACGAGAAAGATACATTCCGAGACAACGCTTCCCTATACATGTAAGTTCTTTTTTTTAATATGTATTAACATCGATTTGGTTTGAATTAATCTCTCGATTCAAGTTTGATCCAAGAAGATATGGGTCACGATGGGGCGAAGCGGAGCGGTTCATGTTTTTGTGAATGGTACCTCCTCTCAATAGCCTTACCCACAGAAATATATATGACTTGCCCCATTTCGCCTTATAACGAGCCATGCACATGCAGTGGGGCTACAGAAAATCTTCTGAACGGATTGTCGCTCAAAAATTGGTGCTGTTGTGTTTGATCACCGTATCCGTTTCCAGTTCAATCTCATCAATATGTTGAATGCTGGTGTAGTTGGCTGGCTACTGACGGTTTTTCACCACTGTGCTTGTGCGTTAACTAAAAAAGCTTGTTTTCACTAGTTTTATTGGGAACAACTTATTCAGTCATACCACAAAAGATTCCAGCTTTTGTCTTTGGTGAGAGATACATAATACATATAATGCCATTCTATCATTAGATTCGTTGATGATTGCACACTGTTTGGAGTTTCTCGCACACCTCGTCTTGTGCGAACAAGTTCATGTCACGAAGAATCCCATGTACCTTCACGTACTCCTGTCAAGTTTGTTTTTTTTTCCCTTGCCTATCCACAACATCTTAATATTCCTTTTTATTTTACGCAGTAATACAGGTTGAATCCACATCGTCAACAACCTGGTGAATTCACTTATCGGAAAATTTCTTCTCCCATCGCTACAAATGGATTCAACAGAAGAATGTCAAGCTCTCACGGCAACCTGCTCTCGCTAGTACCGTCCTCGAACGTGGTATGCCTTCTGAGATGTATGTAGTGGTTGCGATGACAATCAATACACTTATGTACATAGTGTTTCATGCCATATAACGCCATTTGTCATTGCTACCAGGTAGTGCAAGAGCTAGTGCGTTAGCTGAAAACTAAGAAAGTTTTGTTTGTATGGGTGGTAGTTTTGGTCAAAATCCTCTACTATTGAGTTTTTGCGATTTTGCGTAGTTCGTAAAGAACTGTTAGGCAGCTCAACACTTGACTCCATTCGAAGATGTACACACAGTACACCTAGTGAAGTGACCTTCGTTAGTACACCTAGTGACCACAGTTGATTCTACAGGCTTCTAAACACTTTCTTCTATCACCTTATAATTCATTAGTTTATGCTGACTTTTATTCGTTGAAATTCATGGTAATCGTTTCGTTCCGTTGTAGGTCTTCGATTCTGCTGATTCCTTAGCAGAGACTATTGATAGTAGAAGAGTTGAAGTAAATTTCGACTTGCGACCACCACCGGTCAGGGACTGTAGTACTCCCGCGACCTCCGAACCACGTAAGGAGAAACAAGGCAAAAAACCACGTGAGTGTTACTATTCATATAATTGCATAGTTGATGGAGTAATGACACTAGAAACAGTAAGCGAGAACTCTGCTATTATATTCCTTCCTTTTTAGTTTCTCTCACGGAGGAGAAGAAATCACCTTCTATCGCAAAGTCCCCTCCTGGCATAGAGGCTACGAAATGTCAGTCAGATGAACGTGATAGAGAAGATCAAGGAGCGTACGAATGGTTGAGCTTTGTGCGAAGGAAGAAGCCAGAACAAACTAGCCATAAGGTATTCCTTCGTTATTATGTACATTCTACACATTTCAATGTGCTATTTTGCATCAGAAACGCCTACCATCGAACGCTCGCCTTACTAGCGTTCATAATGAGGTGGATCCCGCAGTTGTACAGCTTGATCGCTGTAAAGCCATTAGCGGCGCAACGATGAAATCGTCACCAAAGGAAACGGTCTATGCACCTTTGAAGGTTGAACAAGCTTTTGTTTTTTGTCATCACTGAATTACATAGCTCTTCATGTGCTTAAAGCTGCCGGTGTTTCGCTTGTGGTCTGGAAATCTTCAACTATTGATTACAAGGTCAAAGAAAATGAATTTTTGCATATAAGACGTCAGTGGTGAAGACCTACTCGCGGGCGCTATACCACCTGCATGCTACGAGAGAATGAGGCGCTGACTCGCACTTTTTCTCCACAAATAAATGAATAAGGTGTTTCTTTTTGGTCTTGAGGGGTCTCTGAATGATAACTACAGTTATCATCGAGTTAAGTACCAAGAGTAGGAGATCGCTGTATTGCGGCAAAGCAGCGTAACACGAGCATGTTCATAGGGTATCATTGGCCACGCCTCCTTTGCAAAAGAGTCCTCTCGCCCTCCTTCTATCACACTTCTTTCCTTGGGCACGAAATGACAAGAAAGAGACCTTTCCGAGCACAATATTCTCCGATATCAAGATGTTCCTATCGCCTGAGCGCGATCTTTCCTTGACAATGAAAAAGACCTTTGCACGACGAGAAAGAGAATGCGATGAGAGAAAAAGAACCTACGTTCTATGGTTATTCTTCTGATGACGGGAAATTTCTGAGAAGCGCACCTCACGATGCATTGGTCATCTGTAGCATGTTCTATATTTTGGGGCCAGCCTGCTTTCAATATCACTTTTTCTCATTTCTGCCATTTACTGTCGGTTTTATCTACTTTTTTCGGTGATGTCCCCTTTTATCGTCGAGGACATTTTAATCCACGATTGAGCCGTTGTGTCGGATTAATCGTAACATCACAAAGACCCGTTCTTCAATCGGCCACACCTAAGGGGATCAGGACTAAGACTTTCCTTTCTGTAACCCAGAACACCCTAATTAATAACGCAACCCTACTTTGTCCTGCAAAGATTACCACGATTAATAATTTAGTAATGATTGATTTAGCCGTTGTCGTCGCTGGCGACTTAGCAGTTTGTCTCTTAGTTTGCAAACAAGTATCAGAATTTGTTTTACGAGCTGCGCTAATAAATGGTGCTACACTCTCTACTTGGAATATGCCGGCAACAAATTGCAACTAGGGTCGTTCCCAATCATCCTTGCATCGCAGAGCACCGCCCGTGTGCTGAACCGCGCCGCATCATAGGTATATGCATCATCATAGGTGGTGTGGCGCGTCCCAGCAAACGTGCGGTGCTGTGTGATGCAAGGATGATTGAGAGCGACTGTATGTAGAATTGTGTAATGCTCATTGTGGCGAACAACATCACACCTTCATAATAAAATGCTCTGTTGCAGATCACTCATCGGTACGTAACAGAGGTGGATTTATGGTCCATATGGAGGAGCTGCCTATTAAACAGGTGATTTTTCTCAAGCGATCAAGCATTCCAATTTTACTTCCTCAGCAGAAGCGCTACCATGCAGTTGATTGATTGTCGGCCCACCGCTATTTCAGTCTTTAACTATTTCTCAAGGATTCCTGTAAACATGTCCAGTGTGGTTTCTGATTGAAGCTAATTACAGATACGACAATAATTGTGCAATAAAACACCGATATTGTCTTTTTGTATATATAAATAAATAATGTGGTCTAAAGAGGCCTGTTTACAGGGGCTCTCCAATGCGCTGATCACCAAGGTCAAGAATTGCACACATACCCTCTAAAGAGTACAGTCTAGAACAGATTCCTCAATCTCTCGAACAGGGTGGTCTAGCATGCTTGTCCTACGATATGGGCGCTGCAACACTTGATAGGGTGCACTATGCCTGCGTATCGTTCTTTGTGACCCGCTCCATCACCCGCTAGTAAGACCCCCTTGCGCAGGCCTGCATGCTGCATACATAGTTGCAATATGTATATAGATTTTACCTTAACTACGGGGTGACACAAAATTATGGAACGGAATTTTATTTGATTTTTCTCGTGAGGTGAGCCGTTGAATGACTTCGACTATACATTCCTACAGCCATTGGTTTACGTTATAGATGCGATATAGAAAAGACATGAGATCGGCAATTATGCGCATAGCAGAAAGCGGGAATGGATTGTTGGAGATTTTGCGGGTGTTGGATATTCCGCATTCGACTGTTTCGAATGCTCTGAATCGCTCGCAAGAGACAGAGATCAACGAGGATCGCCCTGGAAGAGGTCGACCGAGAACCGCAAATAACACAGGTAACCAGAAGAGGTCTCGATCAGATTGGAAGAAACCTTGGAACTAAAAAGAATTCTAAGAGGAAAATTGCAAAGGCTATTGGAATTTCGAGGGATTCTGTATGGAGGACTCTCAGAGAGCTGGAGTGAGAGGAAGCGAAAGGTCACCTGATTACTGAGCATGCGAAAGCCAAACACTTAGAGCGGTGCAAGAGGTTGAGGAAAAGTTTTGCAGCTGGACGACATCGAAAGATCATGTTTCCAGACGAAAAATGGTTCGATGTCAAACAAGCTCACAATCAGAATGACGGGGTGTGGTCGAGGGGAAGCCTCCACTTGGGGAGAGGATGATTATTAGGAGGCAAAAACCAAAGGAAGTGATGGTCTGCGCAGGAATAACATACACTGGCAGGACTCCACTCATCTTCGTGCCCGAACGAGTCAAGGTGTACGGACTCCAGTATCGCGCGATCCCGCAAACAAGGTTTTGCTTTGGACCCGACGGCATTTTGAAGAGGAGATGTGGATCTTCCAACAGGATGGCGCCCCATCTCGAAAGTTCGAAAAAAAACGTAGGAATGGATTGCGAGGGACTTTCCGGGCTTCATCTCAGTGGGCATAAGTCCACAAAGACTTCGCCAATGGCCACCAAATTCACCTGATTTAAACCCGTTAGACTATTCTGTCTAGGGAATACTGAAGTCAATTGCCTGTGCGAAGCTCCACTCTACAATTGAGGCGCTGAAAAGGGACTTGACGAAACCCTGGAATGTTCTTCCCATGGACATCATCGCCAGAGCAGGGGCCAGCTCCCAAGGCGATTAAAGAAGGGCGCCGAAGCGAGTGGCGGATAACACGACGAATTGCTACGATATATAGTCGCCTAATATGCAGAAATAAAGTTGTTGACATTTGATTAATGCGCTGAAACCCTACACGAAAAATCCATACCATAATTTTGCATCGCCCTGTACTTTCCAATTATCGAGTATCATAAAACTGTTCTAGGTTGCGGCGTATATTATATGTCGAGGATTTGTCGTTCATTTCTTGGGAAGTTGTAGGGCAAGATGTGAAATGGAATTGTCAGCGAGTTGGCACTAGTGGCATCGTTAAGCCTCGGACTGACCGAGGTATACTTCTGCGGTTTTGTATGCAAGTCTACATCACCATATATAACAGTCTCCATGTCCTCTGCTTTTTCAACCTGCCCATTGTTGATTATTTGGTGTATGGGTTTCTGCTCGATCCAGGTTCATAGCCCAACGTTCCGTCAAAACGACTTCGTCAGAGTGGAGGAAAGTTTGGATTTGCGCTATAAGCCCCAAAACTCCTTCCTGGCTATGGCGATAGTGTCCTGGTTGCATTAAAGAAAACCCCTTGTAGGCATTCGAGAACGAACCTTCAAGTATACCGTTTTCTGCGTTTGCTTGATTGCCTACAAGGGGTTTTCTTTAATGCGGTTAGGACGTTTTGTGGGCTTATAGCGCAAATTCGGACTTTACTCCACTACCACCCCTCTTATGAAGTCGTTTTGACGAAACGTTGGGCTACGAACCGTTCCACCTATCAACTTTGATCAAGCAGAAGCACGTACAACAAATATATTACCAGAGTATTTTGTTTTTATTCCGTTTTACCAAGTTCAGAGGACTTCTCCGGGTATGTGATGCGTCTCATGCGATATCTCGAACAGTTTCCTTTTCCATCCGGAACCTCTAACGTAATTATATACAAGGATAAGCAGGAGGTCAGATTTAGATTCCCTTATGTTGTTTTCCTCAAATAATTTATTAATGTGAGACAAAATGTGCTTCCCGATCTTATTAAGGAGCCTTTCAGGTTAACGTTTTCAAAACCGTGTGCTCACGCTTATCCCGCGATAGTCCACTGTTGTCCGTTGCGGAGGCTTCTGCTTTAATTCATGTGATTTCCTGGTGTAAGGAAAGGGATACAAGCAAAAATATTCCAGACGCTCAACGTGAGTACTTAATGTTTTCCTCGCACACACGTTGTTTATGCAACTTGGTTTTGTCCAATATGAGCACTCGGATCATCATTAAGCAGCCTGAAGGAGTACAACTGTTCCGAGCGCTCTTAAATACAAATAACGCACGCCCGTCAGATGTTTAAATTGTGAATTTGAACTTTTCAAAGGAGTCAGCTCGTTTATCGTCGCATTATTACGCTCAATGTCGTTGCTTTAAGACGTGTGGTAGCCATTATTCGAACTGGTATTATATCCAGTCTACGATAGTTCCGCATCATATTATGATTTCTCAAATTAAAAAAAAAGTTGATTTTTCTTTAATGCAAAGTTTAGTTTAGTCACCAGCAGAGCCGAATTTTCGCTGTAAATGTACGTTATATTCTGATTCTTTTGTGATGCAGATTCGATCCATCGCTCTTCATTGCACATTGAAACTGAGTTCACGGAAGATGCTCCTCGAAGTCGTGTTGTGCCTCGTCCACTTTCTACCGCGGTGAGAACCCCTCATTGATGTCTTAAGGTTGTTCTATCTCCATATTCTTGCAGATATCACAACGCATACTCTCCACTTCTTCTGGAAACTCGAGTTGTTCTTCCTTTGGAGAACATTTGGAACCAGCTGTTGTCACGAGTAACAACCCTATGCGCGGAAGTAATCGGAAAAATCTGCAAGTTTTGGCAGAAAATGTGACTATGTGGGTTTGTTTACCCAAGTGTGCAGTGGATTTAGAGACACAGATATGCTGATCGTCCTCCTTGCGACCATCGGCACCATTGTCCGAACTTCAACGTTACCTCGACCGTTTGTCAGCGAAAAAAGCTTCTGTCGCAGTGCATAGAGGGCTGGGATCCCGCAGTAATGATAATTATCGGTGTGCTCCGAAAACTCACTGTTTAACTGTGTTATAGTTGAGGGCCACAGACGTTCTTGTTTCTAGCATTGTTGTATCCAATCCCGAATCGCGTAGAAGCTTCCTGATTAAAATAAGTTCTCTTTCTCGCAGAGGTGGGGAATAGGTTTGCGCGTTCCCTACAAGAGAACTTTCATTTCCGTTTTCGGATCGCAGCAAACGTTCTAATTCTGACAGGTTCTAACCTAGTTCTTCAAAACGAAGTTTACTCTGAGGTTCTTAGACTCTATGTGCTTTGAGTGACCATCAATATATTTGCACCTTTCGTTGTTGACCACCAGTGCATTACATTATACTTTGTATTAGTTTGGAGCTGGAAGAAGCAACTCACTGTTGACTAGGTCTAGGTACCCATTGTGGAACACATCTGCTGTCACCTTCTCCATAGTTATTTCGTTTTTTTTTTTGCGAATAACTATGGAGAAGGTGACAGCAGATTTGTTACGAAGCCGCTGTGTCGAACAGCATGTGCAAAATTTAGGAGGAAGTACAAACATTTTATAACATCACACCCTCTGTCTGGTGAGCTTAGAACTTAATCGTAGTAGCCATAGTTTGCCTTACCTCAGATCGGCAGTTTGGATACCTCAATCGGTGTCAGAGGATGAAATGTAGCATATTTTGAGCACTTTTTTCAGCAACAGCAGCGTGCCTTGCCCAAAAGCCTTTGAAGCGACGAGGCCTCACGTTCAAGAGCGGATCAAATACCACTGTTAGTTATAATCTCTGTTCCATTATTACCTATTGGATCCACGTAATCAGGGGAATCTAGTTTCAGATGAAGGGCTGCCAGAAGGTGTAGACGTATTTAAACTTCCTGGTTTAAGGGGAACTTCAGCTTTGATGAAGCGACTCGATGAAATGTGCTTAGAATCGCATTCTAATGAAGAAATGACAGGTCTGCATTGTTCCTGTAGCTTTACGTTTTCGTCTGAAGTGGATCAATGGAACAAGAGCCATTCAGAGTCCATTGAATTGCCTGATTTCACTGAGTTCGCTCCAGAACAGTCACAGAGCTCTCCTGGTTATTCTTCTGCAAGTATTTCTTCGTACAAAACTGCAAATACAACGACACTCATAGCAGGTGTAAATGAAGGTGACCCTCTAAGTAACATTGCTTAATTGCATTCGTAAAAGTTATCTACCTTTAGAGTTCGTATCAAAGCCGTCTCAGGTGTCGTTCGAAGCGTTGGCGCTCATTTTGCTGACTCTGCCTCCTTCGCGGAGGCGGAGGTTACATCATCTAATACGATTTATGAATAAGATTGCTGCCAATCATTGCCTGCAGCTAGACGAGCACCACTCCAATCGATATGCGGTTCGTAATGTACCTCTCAGTGGTTTACTTATCTAGACAGCAACCTATTTTAAGGTGCTGAAGGGATTGTCGGGCAGCATAATTTCATTAGGAGTGGGCCCTTCTTCTCTCTCGCCTTCGCAAAGTATATACCTGGTGACTATTCTTCTCGATTATGAGAACGAAATCTTCACTGTTCCCGATGGCCTTTTGGTTGATGTCGATATTGCTATACGAGAAAGACAACGTGAGAGGGTATGTGATTTGTCTTAATTTGGCATTTATTCACATATTGTTTTTTTCTCGTTTTCGTGATTTATTTCTCGTATAGACACGTGTAGCTTAGCCCGTTCAAAGTAAGGAGATTGAAATTCCAATACTTGTACACATTGCTTGTATTTCTTGCCGCCCTTTCCATTTGTTGCGGACTTTCCGGCTTCCTCTTTTTTTTTTCTCTTTTGGGTCTTCATGACTGTATTCCCTAGTGAAATAAATCATACCAAGCTCCAGTTGGCGTATTTGAAATTGTTTTGTTTTGCTTTGTAAAAGTGTTCTCTAAAAAAGTGCTTTGTTTCTTTTGAGAAGACGTCAGGCTAGTTTCGTTTGCAAACCATTCTTATTCAAATAGCTTTCAAAAGGTGCATGAATATTTTTCCTTTAGCGCCCCTCTCCCATGCCTCTCAGAAATAACCAACCAATTCACGAAGTCTGGAGGTAGATGTAGTACACCGTTTTACCTGACTGTATATGCCCTCACCTTCTGCATAAGCCGTTTGGACAACTTTGCCTGGCTGCCCGTCTTATCATTCACATTTGTTATGCTAGTTCACAGTAATCCTTCATCCGATAACTGACTGCCGACTTGAGCGGTTGGACACGTTCTCCGAAATGAAGCCACTTTGAAGCGATCATCTACTTCTCTGCAAAGACATTGTGGATTCCCGAATTTCGAGATATTTCCTCTCTTCCCGTTGCTTGGCGCAACCGCCGGAAGAATGCGCTGACTCCCAAATGGTGGGAAAACGAATTCGTCCTAGGCTGGGATTCATAGGGCGTTAATCACGCAACCAACGCTGGTTAGAGCGACTGCTCATGCTATAAACTAGGTAATGGTAGGAAACTTATGACTGCTAGCCCTAGAAATCCACCCTCCAAGCGCTGGAACCCGTTTGCTACTGAACTGCTATGTAAGCTTGATGGCGCTACATTCCAGCCGTGTCGGTTCTCTTCCTTTTTTTTTTCTGAATCTGAATGATACCTACCCTTCTCCATCGTTTATATCCCCATACTAGCCGTTATCATTTGCAGCTCGTTTAATTCCTGACAAAACATGTAAATAAATGATAGAGCAGCCAGGCTAAGTTGTCCAAACGGCATTTCTCCTCACCTTCTACCCTGATTTTCACACAGTTGTGGGCCTCCCCCCTGTCCCGGAGGTGTGTCGTTGAATTTTACGTTCGGGCCCCCAAAGCGGTGGAGACCCCATTTTCTTCCAACGCCGCCCCCCCCCCCTCCCCTTACGGTCACTTTCTGCGCCCGCCACTTGTGGGATGTAGTTGAAGCTATCGTTTTCTTATGTTTGTCGACTCTTGCTTGTCTGTCTCTTCCTTTTTTTTTCAACTTGAACAATAAGTACATGGACATACATTAATTATCATGAACCAGTACGAATGCAGAGAAAAGCAAGATTATTACCATCTGCATAGACTTCACTCTGGCCGAATATTTCGTCGACAGAATAATTCAGCGTGCACCCTTTGTTTGATCCTGTTGCATCGTATCTCTTGCAGGTGATTCCAGCTGAGCCATATACGGAATGTTCATCGAAACCGACTAATAGCGTTCAATTCTGCGAGCCTATACAGGTGCCTTTCTTTCCCTCCAGAGCACGTCCTTCTCTACAATTTCGTAATTTTTTAGGTTGAGGATTATGACAACCAGCAGCGATATCTTGAGGAAAATCTTCTCGAGCTGCTGGAACAAATATGCAGTGATGAGAATTTGACGATTAGTGAAAAGAGAAAAAGATTAAAGAAGGTCCGTTTCATTTTCTCTAATCTGTAACTACACTGCGCTCCGTGTTGTAATTGTTCGTGGACCCGAATAGCTGTTTACATTTAGCAAACCCTCTAATCTTTTAACTTTCTATTGAAGCTAATTTTGTTGGAAGATTGGACCTGGCATTTATTCACGGTGGTGCATATTTAGCTATGTGTACCAATTTTGTACAGCTTATTAT
>KN726556.1:26749-41138 GCA_000816745.1 Ancylostoma duodenale
TAGGATTAGGCTGAAAAAAAAATAAGCTGAGAACTAAACCTGAGTTGCTTTGTTTTTATTGTCATCCCGGAAACTTTTCAACACACCCTTGTACTATGTATGTTGATGCCAGTCTGTCGAGCAGTTTTCATGAATCACATGTAGAAAATAGCTGGGCTAGTTTATACTCGGGCCATGCCGGGTACACTAGCCGTGTTTCCATTTCGGTTAAACAGAATCATAACTCTCACGATGATCAGTGAAATGATTGATATGGAGTGTAAACAGCTACTTTCTCCTTTCCACACATTCTTCTATCCTCTGGAGTGGAGTTGGGCCCTCCGCGGTACAAGAGTTGTTCTGGAAGAAAGGCCACTGTTCCTGTACAATGAAAAAGATTGGAGAAGGTGCCACTAAACGTGAGTAATAGTCTGCTTTAAAGTTCTTAGTCTTAGAAATTGTTAGCGCTGCAGTTTCAGCAACACCCGCTGAGAAGAGATCTACACCAGAGCAATCCCTCTCGGATTTGCGAAAGATCTACACACGAGCTAAAAGGTTTACTGTTCAAGTGCATTTTGGAAGTATGCCTAGAGTACAAGTGATTTATGAGCCTAGACTCCTCTTGTAGCATGTCATGCAGCCCCGTTGGGCCTAGATTTCTGCTCCGAACCAAATATTAGGTTGTCGGAAAAGTTTCCTGCCACTCTCTTCCTCTTCTTGGTAATCGTTTCGCAGTTGTTCAGGAACCTTCTATCCAAAACATATATGAAGGCTAGACAATAGCCTCTTCGTACCAAATTTCCCTCTGCATTTCGTCACGGTTATGGCCGAAAAAATCATCATTGACTGGAAGCATGTTCGGCTCCTCCTCCTTTGAGAACTAGTAAAACACAGTAATGAATGCGATGCGGCAAGAAATATACGTCGTAAGATAGATCCCCCCCTTATCGCTCTTGCTGCACTGTAAACGTTTGGTCCCACGGGTTTGAAGACGACGATATCGGCTTGAGATAGACTAGGATTTGGTTGACCGGTCGACGTGGTTGGTTAGCGCCTCCTGGAGCTGCTTGAAAACAGCCCGCGGCGTTGTGCCCGTGAACTAGTGGAGGAACTTCAATGCTATCATATTACAGTTGCTGTTCATCTACACTGCTTCAGAAAGACAAGGGAATAAGACTCATGTATTCATCTTGATTTGAGCTGCCACAGGTTCAAGTGCTGAGAGATGTGTGCCTAAACTTTTTGACTTTTCCTCAGACTTCCGCTTCGCTCGACAACTTGGTTATTAATGTCGAGAAGTGGGCTTCCTAGGTGAATTATATGAGAAAGTGCGGGTGGTGCTTGGTCGTTGGTAAGCTGGAATTCTAGTGGCGAAGCGAAAACTTCACCCGGGAAGGCAGTGCTCAGTGTTTGGTGGACATTAAATGGAACCACTCACTCGCAGTTGCTGCCAGTAAACCTCATTGCTACCACCGGAGTTCCTATACTTCCTGCCACCTATACAGTGTAGTTATTGGTTGTGTTGAAAAAGAACAATAAATTTGAAAAGACAGCTCAAAAGGGTCGGGAAACTCTTCCGACAGCCTAATAGTTTGGCAAACCTAATATTGAAGGTTTACTCATGGTGGAGAGCATCCCTTCCATTTTGCGAGCGTGTGTTTGTCAACATGTCAACACATTGTCTTCCTCAGAGTCCATAAGGAAGAAGAAGCTATGCTAGCCCTCTGCAAGAATTGTATGCAGACTATACGAACTAAGAAAGCAGCAGTCGATAAACTCAGAGAGGTAGGGCATCTACTTTTCAATTAAAACGCTCTCTACATGACTCGGGAAGTTTCATCAAACATCAACCGCCGGAAATTCAAGATGGAGTTGTTAAAAACCAGTCCCAAATTCAAGCAGTTAAAGATTTACTTTGAAGAATAAGTAGTAGTAGAAATAAGTAGTCTAGTATAAGCGAGCACAGAACTCCCAATTATTTCTCGTTTCAAGATGTTTTTGAAAAGTTGGCGACCCGCTCCCATTACTATGTATTCAGTGGTAAGTACTTCGAAAAGTCGGAATAACTTAATCTCACGTGTGTACCATCTGAGGTAATTCGTACTTCTCGTGAGAATTCCACATCCTAACAGAATATAAACTGCGCTCCATGCGTGACGAGCAAAGGAATGAATGATGCGGAAATCCTGCGATTCCATCCTGGCTCCGCCCACAAGATCCCCAAAAGTTGATGCACGAAGGGGGGCTTCTCGGCAATTTCCCACTAAATCGCGTATACCACTTTGACCAGCAGCCACTGGGGTTTTTTTGCTCGGAAAAATCTCAGAAACTTTCTATTTCTAAGGTGGGACGGACGGTGCCTCAAGCTGTAGTGTCCCCTTCTGTTTCACTCCTTCCCCTTTTCTGTCTATCAACATCTATCCATCTTTTCATCACTTGACATTCGATCTTGTGTTCACAGTTCAACTTTTTCCATTTTGACTGTGATGAAAATACCTTTCGGCCGTAAGCGCAGATATGAATGGTTAAAAAATAACAGAAGTACCTAATACAAGTTGTTGATGTTCTATAAATTAATATAAACGTGGAAGATCGTTTCACACTGTACAACATAAGCCCAAGAAAAAAAAACCTTGTTGGAAATTACCTCAAAACGTACTCATTACAGCTTCTTATTAATAATCAAATTTCACAGGAAACTGAGACGGAAATGGTTGCCAGTGCCGGACGCCTAGATGAACACATTCGAAGAGTCACCAGAGTGCTCGACAGTGTCACAAGAATGCACCTCACCGTAAGCTGTACATTCTCAACTTGTATAGGAATTCCAAAGCATACTATTACCGCTGTCTTAGTTTCGCATCGCTACAAGTTTTGTTTCATACACTGCTGCCCGAGCATCATACCAGTATCAGATCAAAACTCTGTTTACTTTTCAGAAAAAAAACCATGACAAAAAATGCTATGGTTGTAGGATGCCACTGAAGCGGCAGAGAGGCTGGGCAAACTACTGGACATAGACATGGATGCGGAAGAAAAGATGGATAATTTACGGAAACGGATTGCCTATCTGGAATACCTACGCAGATCGCAAGAGGTTTCTCTCAACCAAAAATTACCAAAACACTCCGTGCACCCTCTCATTCTCCTTGTTTTCAGTCCATATTCTACCGGCTTTACTGCTACATCTATGCTGCTATTCAGTGGCTCACACTGAAACTGATTGAGTACTACCAGTCGCGTCGTGCCATGATGGCGGCGATGACGCACTCACAGCTCCCCCCAGTACAATCGCCTGTAGCACGTTCGCCAGTGAAACAGTCAGATGAGGAGGATGTAACGCTCAAACATGTCAGAATGTGATTTTCAATAACCTCAGTCAGATGCGAATAAGTTATTGTGTAATTCTCACTTCGTCCAACGTTTTGTTAACTGAACAGAATAAAAATTTATTAAAGGAACAATACAAATATTTCCTGCCAAAACAAATGAATCTCTCATACTTCTTGAGCGGCAGATAAAATTTCTCCGCTGCCTTCAGCAATAATCTCGTTGTTGCTCCTGGTTTCTTCGATAAGTCGTGTTTTGTCAGTCGCGTCTTTCTAAAAAATAAGCATCATATTTCCTAAAAAAAATATAGTAGACAAAGCTGCGTTGTTGATAGTATGATGCTCAATTATTCACCCACTGACGACAACAAAACTTATTAAAAGTGGATGAAGTGATTGGCGTTAATCAATCCCCTTGGTGGAATACGCCACGCATTCGACTTCATCTGAGCATCGTAGAGGCACTGAATGCATATGTGCCCTATACAGTGATATGTGGGGGACATCCGATATACAAGGTTGGTGCTTCATCCTCCCAGATATTAATCTGGGAAAATTGAAAAAAAGAACAACAGTGACCTACTCATTTTTCGCGCGCATTTTTCAGGTTCTCGCTCCTCTGCTCCAAAATTTTCATAGAAATTCCAATACAGATCTTCATGATAACATTGATGTATAAGTGTTATTACGTTACCATCTAAGAGAACCGCTGTGATCTCTCAAACTGAATCATACAAAAAAAGACTTTCACCGGTGAGCCGCGCTGTCATCCATGAGTTAACAAAATATGTTGTTCATCAGGAACTCTGGGCTATTGAGTCCTTTAATTTATGAGGTGATGTGAGCAAAGAAGATTTAGTAGGAATTTAGCTCTGGATATACAGAACAATGTGTATAGAGTGCCTCGTAATTCCACAAGTGAAGAAATGGCTCACTACGGTGAAATAGCTTACAGCACAGCAGTGCGCCTGGATTCCGCCCTAGATTTCACCTGATTTTAAAGGTATGTAAGGATTATCTTCTCGATATAACAGGGTGACCGATGAGTATTGGGGCGTTGTCGGAACGTGATACTAATTTGTCTTTGATTTACACCATGTCAAAATGTTGGTTGATGAGATTGCGACTCCTCTGAAACAAAATAAGGCGAATAGAACGTCCTGGGTTCCTGAAACATTTTTAACCTTCTCTGTTCCAAGCCCCAAGCCGCTCCATTTTTCAGAGCAACCATCTTCGATTATATAAGTTAAAGTGACTGACAATGAGCTGATCCTCATAGTAGGGATGGAAACAAAAGCCTTGGTTGACATAGAGGAATGGCCGGCAGCAGCTGTTGAACTTGCATGGCTGCTTGTTGCAGTACTGCCTTTCAGTGACACCATTACACCTGCAAATTGAGGATTTCAATCGGTCTCCTCAATAGAAGCAATTCTTAAAAGCCATACGTCCTCGTGTTGATGCCGCAACCTCCGCATGGGGCCGAACACTCACTCCAAGCAGTGCATCCGCTGGGAACGGGGGCGGCGGTGGCTAAAGGAAAGAGTCTCTTCATCTGTTCGATGATGTAGATAACAACATTTGGGCACGAACTTGTTGGCTGAGTAGGAGGAGCTCGAGTCGTAGTTGAGGTGGTCGTGGTACGAGTGGTTGTTCTTGTTGTCGTAGTGCTTGTGGTGGTAGGTGTCGGAGGTACCGTGACGATCTGATCGGGGGGATCTGTGAAAGGCAGAAATTTTCACTAGGTAGTAGACATTTGCCCGAATCGTTGTGCTATAGCTCACCATATCTGTATCTCATTGTGAAAGAGGTGCCGGAAGAGCCCCTGTAGATCACTACCAGGGTGTCGCTCTGAGAGTACGAATTCTTTGGTTGAGTCAAGCAGAATCTGGAAAAGATTGATTAATCATTCCAGTAGTATTACTACTTTCGAAGTACGGATGGGGGGAGGGCGGGGCATTTTTTATCCAACAAGTTACACATCATTCTTCCGCATGTTCTTTTTCATAAAGAGTGGTTTCTCAACAACGCTATGCTCTTGCTGTTTCCTTAAGCTTCCCTTAGGTGAAAAATATGCACAGTGAGCGTCGATAGTGGCGTGTTTTTCGCAGATTCAGGAAGCACCCGGAGCGACCGAGCCGCACGCGCTAGAATCCTCTCCGCAACAACAAACTATAGGGTTTTCTTGATAGTTAACATCAAATATGATGAAAAACTATCAAGAAACCCCCGATCTGCCACTACGGTGGCGATTCCCGCGCGAGCGACGCAGCCGCGTCGCGTGCTCCCCGTTTCCGCGGAAAACCCACCGCTCAAACCCACGCTCACTGTATTTTCATCATACATACTCAGGCAACAACACCGTGCGACCCGACGGCTAAATCGGCCTGAGCGGGCCACCCGAGCTACCAAAATTGTGGGCGTGGCCTGTTACAGGGCGACCCGAGGGAATTACTTGAACCCTCGGGTGACCCGAAGGTGTGACACGAGGCACCGGGCGAGCCGAGGGAATACTGAAAATTTTCGGACGACCCGAAGACAAACCTTGCGAAATTCAAGACATATAAAGAAAACATCTCCACTGGCGCATTAGGGAAAGAGATTTTCATGTGAGGGCAACACGAAATGTTTTGATTGGGTCTCTGACGAACAATCTCAATGGTTGCTCATAAAATTTGAACAAGGATCATGCATATTATGATAAAAACTTGTGAAATCCCAGAAAAAAAATAAACAAAGAATGGAATTCATCCCTGATGAAGGCATAGGAGGGTTCAGTGGTCCGGAACCGCTTTCTGCTTAGAAACTTGCTCTTCTTGATCTTCTGATTGTCTGCGCGTCCGTACATTTCACTGACATCGCCGTTCTCATTTTTGATTGATTTTATGGTGTGGGATGATCAGCAAATCCAGACCACTGGTATCTCCTATACATTGATTTGGCTAACGAGAAGATGGAATGGGCAAAAAAGTTCAAAATGCCAACGAGGTGGACCAAATGCTCTAGAATTTCTTACTTTAGAGGGCCCCGCGTTCACACTAGATCGGGGTGGACCAGTAGTACCCTAATTCTCAAAACGGACCCTCTTATCCCACAAGATGGACCTCCACATCCTCGATGTTCCCCAGAGGAGTGATGACAAGAACAACATTGAAATCAAAACAGCGTGGTGTGCCGACGCGACAAGTGGATAAGAAAGCGGATTCCCAAGACAGGATTGGGTGCGAAGGCAGGTTCGAATCCTGGAGGTTGAAAAGGCTGCGATAAACCATTGCGTGGTGGTTGAAAAGTTTGCATTTTCCTCTTCGGACATTCTAATGTTGAAATCTTCTTGTCTCCAAATAGCCACGAGCATGTATGCGCAGGTAAGGTTGGATTTGACTTTAACTGGCCATTACCACCTTTGAAGTGCGGGTGAGTCGACAGCATTTACAGTGCGACCCGACGGCGACTACAAGGCGACCCGAGGATAACGCGTCGGGTCACTGGGTAATCGCCGTCGGTTATTGCCTGAGTATTTCTTGTGATCATTTTCATAGCACTTCTTTCTACTGCCTTCTTTCTACCAGAACGCGGGTAAGGCGAGGGTGATAAAGAGTCGATCCCCATACAATCCCACCCCCCCCCCCCACATTTTTATTGCTCAAAAATATACGATCCTCAGAAGCGGCTTATGGCAGAATCAGTGAAATATAGTAAATTCACTGTTGGAGTCCCATGGTCTGCGCATACATTGAACTGCTGTACAAAACTTCACACAGAAAATCATTGAAGCATTCGCAGTAGTCTTAACCTTACCTTGCTCCTACTCTCTGCATATCGGCAGCGTATTTGATTTCAAGGAAGTTGTAGCTGCAAAGATTGGCAGCAGTGAATCTGAACGTAGGGACTTCATAGTAGATTCGATGACCTGGCGGTGCCTGGAATTCTAGTGATAGTTTGTTCTCCTTCTCTGTTGTTGTAAAGAGTACCTTGATAACATAAGAGCAGGACGTAGCACCGCTAGCAGACAAAATCTGAAGCGAAGAGGTGGCTCGTAGGTCTCCCGAGCCACATTGCGCTGGATTTATGGCCGCGCGATCGCATAGAGTTCCACCGAACCCAGTCGGACAACGGCAGGCAACACAATTCTTCGGGTCTGTGTAGCCACCATTGAGACAGGGCAGTATAGAAGAGCAGGTGCCTTAATCAGAGAGTGAATGGATTTCTGGGTATTTGCTGACAAACTGAGTGATGAGCTCACTGTTGCAGTAGGCTAGGTTAACTCTCTTCACATCCATGAACGACGGCCCTTCACGTTGGCCGATGGTCTGCTGATAGTTTGTGTCTATCGTCTGGATGGTGTAACGGCTATTGGCGCTGAAGCTCTAAAACAACAGAATATAGTCTTGAGGGAGAAGACACGGAAATTTGTTTCCAGATATCCCTTCTGGACTACCCTGTAGTCATTTTCTTATTGTTCTAGTTCCTGTATATGAAAATGACCCTGTTTCCAGTTCCTGTGCTTAACAATGCAGTTCTCAGGTCCAAGTTTAGCGCTTATTTATCTATCCTCACGCATTAACTACACATCTAGGTGTGCTCCATCAACAGATGATAAAAAAACAATCTAAAGGGAAAATGGGTTTAAAGAGAAACGGCTCGCAACAGAAGGTGTTGAACAGGTAAATGCCATGCTAGTCATGCAAAAATATGTAGTTATCTCCTTGGAACATGCTTGTAGAAGTCTGAAGTTGACCATGATAGTTCGACCAAGTTCTCGGTGATGTTGAGTAATAGTTGTATGGAATTAACCTCCGAGCACAGAGCTTTAAAAGCTGCCACTTGCATCAACCAGCAATATTCCCTCATTCCCGTTGGAGTTATCGGAGCAATGCCGACAGTTTGACAACTGGTCCTCCACGCGCAACCTACATGCTGAACGACAGCTTCTACTAACTCAGGCCCGGTGGAGCATTTTCTTAGAGCGAGTTCACTTCATAACCTTGCCATATTTACTGGTTCATAGTGAACCTGGGCGCGAATGGAATGAATGATCCAGAGCGGGTAGCGGACAGTGGGTTTGGAAGCACCATTCGCTGGCCCCCGACATGCCCGATTTTTGCTACTACTATGCACATTCTGGACCCTAACTTTCTACGCAAAAATCGCTCTCATGCAGGCCAGCGAATCCATTGCAAAGGCACTCACGAATTGATCATAATGCATCACGGAGCCGTAGTCGAACCCAACACCATAATCCTCCATTGCTGACCTACAAGCAGCTTTCCTGGATACGAAATTCGAACCAGAATGGTTAGTTAGAACTCACCTGGACTGTTTGGTGAACTGACTCAGATACCCGTTCTGGATGTTCTGCGAAACAATTGACACATAGTTGTCTCGGTCGTAGCGAGCCTGTTCATGGTAGAATCCAAGAGCGTGACCTGAACATGAAAATGCTTTAGTAAGTACCAGTACGTGCATAATCGAAGATCGCTTCTCAGTTTTTCAAGTCTACATGCTTCCTGTGTGCGAAAAAGACATTGAAATTTGAATGCATTTGAATTAAAAATTTCGTCAGTAGTGCGACATGTAGGTTTCTGTGGATCCCCTGAAGCACAGGGTTGAAGTGGCCTAGTGATAACTCAGCAGCGAACAAATGATGATGCTTTTAATAAGCGGAAGAGAAGTACACAAACAATGGGCAAATGCCTTCCATTGTTAGCCGTGAGACTACATGAAAACTACTACGACCCGAATAATTCTTGGAGAAATCAAACGCAGTTTCCTTGTAGTGATTATGAGTAGCGAATTCTAGTCGTTTCATCTTGTGCCAAAAGCAGATCTTGGCGTTATGACCGCATAATTTCTAGCCCATTCAAAGACGAAAAGAGGTCAAATGGCAGATCTTCCTCACAGGATGCATAGCAGTGCTCTATCACCTATTTCTTCTGTAGAAAACTTTGCGAGAACAACCTACCGATCTCATGCGTAACGGTTCCGAGAGATGTACAACCGTATCCTATGGAGATCTGCTGCGATGAGTAACCCACTCGTCCAATCATGGAGTAGCAACTGAATGTGGAAGTTGAGGGGTATAATTTTATGGAAAGTAGTATATATGCACAACACAAAGGTACAACTAGTTTTGGGTTACATAGTTTTCACAATTTTTTACTCGCTTGATATATCGTTAAGCTTAATTACTTGATGCAGCTTATACAGCGGAACCTTACTCAAGCCATTTGAAAGATGTGAGCCATATTCTCGAGTTCGTGCACTCAGCCAGTCAGTGTGACCTGTACTCGATCGTCTCGTTACAGGGTTGAGTATCTAATTTTGTACATATCCATAGTGTTCGAAGTTAACGGATTCATCATGTATGGACTCTTCGACGTGCGTCCTGCGATTGATCCCTATTGAAAAACTGATTTTTCATTGCAGCCCTCACATAAATTTGTCAATTTGAAGCCTTAGGTGGAAATACTTCAGATGCATGTGATTTTCTCTTTTGATTCTGATTTGAAACTTGATCTGATTATTTATTTGAATTTATTTATTCATGCACTCGAGGCGCCCCTAGAATCAAGTACAGAACGTATTATAGTTTTTGAAACCGATGTCCAGTATAAAACTCAGAAACCAACATGATCGATAAAGCGTAGCTATGTACACGATGCTTCGCTCTTATGTGAGTCATGTAAAGGTTGATTAATTCTAAGACATACGTACTTCTGCTTCCCCTTTCGCATCAAATGCATTCAATCTGGGCCTAGTTACAAATTTCGACTCTTTTTCTTGACAGCTGTTGAAAGAACAGATAGTAAAATGCAGAGCACTAATCGCAAGAATGAAGTATCTGCAACCATATTCCTCTAGTTCTGCCGCAAAGTCTCAAGACAGAACTTTGAAACGTTGTAAGGAGGAGGAGAGTGGTTATTTCACATGTTGATCACGAACATACGTGCGATAAGAGGGAGCCGGGGGTCTCCGAAGTGAAGGGGGTCTGAGAGGTCTGAGACTTCCAAAAATGAAGGGGGTCGTCCACCTGGGGTGGAGGGTGGGGGGTGTTAGTGCCTTCCTTCCTTGATGAGTTCACAAACACACTGGAAGCAGTTGAAAAGATGAAGAATACCGCTGTTATCATAGAAAATTTCCAAACCATGAAGGGTATCTGAACATAGCGCAAGCCTAGTAATTACACGTAAACCCAAGAAATGAGTTGTTGGAAAAGTGCGCGAATCCTAAATTATAGTACACTCAATCACAGATTCATGTCTTCGTACAAAACTGTTGGCATATTCGTGTTCAGCGAGCTGGAAAACCCTAGGAAACATGTCTTCACTAACGTTGAGTAAAATCGTGGAAAAAAATCAATAAATCGATAATAATCGATCACTCAGGATTTCTATTCTGGATTCAGTGGAGGCTTCCTTACTCTATACGAATCACTGGAGCTACCTCCGATCCGCAGCGGGGTTGGTGGGCGGCGCGATGAGTCATCACTTGAACAGGGTTCAACCCGCGCACTTCTTCGTCATGGAAACATGATAACGCCATCTATTTCGAAAATCGGAGGGTCTGAGGAAGAAGAGCATTCAATTTGCTACAAATTCATGTGAAACCCTCAATGTCCCACTGACTACATCCCTGTGCACTTTTATGATTTCGAAAACCGACAGAAAACGCTATTTTTGCCTATTTCTCTTTTCATTGGAACTTTTCTTAATGGTGAACGGTACTAATCTGTCGTCAATTCCATGCTCTTACCATAATTCTACTATATTCCATTGGAAAGCGCGTACTCGTTTGTAGGAGGGTACCGGCACCAAACCCTATACAACGGCTCCACCCGATCTGGCACCCTCCATTTTCTGCGCACTATTTCTTCTTTCTCTGACTACAGGCTGGAGTCAATGTACAGGCGTTGGCTCCCGCCCTCTCCAAACGAAGTAAAACGGAGTTCCACATGGCAACTTCGGTATCAGCAGATAGAGAATTTTCTCTACTTCTTTTCTGTGTGCAACTCATATTGTTTGATTTGAACTTAAAGAAAGAAAACAACGAAAAACTAGGAAAACTTGCCATTTCTCCTCATTTCAAAGAGTCAGCTTTGGATCCTGCACAATACAAAGAAGATTTTTAGTGTTTCATACTAGAATGCACAGCATTTCCTCCTCTCCCACCGAGGACTGTCCGATTTTCAAATCATTTCACTTCAACAGATTTATTCCTCTCCAAACTCAAAGTGTGCAAAAAGTGTTGCTTTCGAAAAATAAAATTTTCTCCTTCAACCCTGGCTACTTCTCCAAAAACTCAATTCCTGCCTAATCTACTAGGTTTGTGCTATGCTAGGATACCCTTCATGGTTTGGAAATTTTCAATGCTAGTAGCGGTATTCTTCATCTTTCCAACTGCTTCCAGTCCGTTGTATTCCGCGCTCTAATCACAATTAGTAATCGATGAGTGTCTCATGCCACACAACACAACTTCTACTAACATTCTCATTCTCCTCTGGATTAATTTCTACCGGGGCTTGGCCCCGGTTACCCCTCCACTTTAGTGAAGGGGGTCCGCCGGACCCCGTCCAAAGTGAAGGGGGTCGGACCCCCGGCTCCTACTATCGCACGTATGATCACGAATACCAAAGTCATTCTGTATCAAGGGCAATTTTCGGAAGGTTAGAGTAGGGACAGGGTGTATGTATGTGACAAGTTACAAATTTTGCAGAAAATCTGCACAGAGTTGATTAGTATCCGAAAATGTACCGACTTGTTCTGCTTCGAAGTCTTGAAACGATTTTTTCTCTTATAATTATTCACCTTGCATTTACTACATATTTTTTGGAGAAGGAATTACGGGCAGTCATATGCACAGCACCGTTGAGAAACTGGAAAACAGCAGAACTTCTCTCTGTATTGACCAGTTCCTTTGATTAGGTAGCTACAATAGATTTTTACTGTTCATAGTTCTTATATGCAACCACTTTGTGAAACTCAGATGTAAACCTGATTTTTTTTTAATTGGCCACTTCTCCTCAATACTGATGCAAATAGAACGAAACGTAAAAACGAACCCGCTTCCGAGGAAAAACTCGATTCCGTTGCCGTTTGGTCTGTTGTTTTGCCTCGTGAACGTGATACAAGTGTCAGCCTCCCAACGAGCTACACCAGCAAGTACAGCTGGTTCGCTAACTAAAATTAGCCACTGTGAGTTTCTGTTTCATCTCCACGAACAAAGGTGGGAGATAGCAAACCTCCAGAACCAGTGTTGATATAGTACGGTATGGGAAGCGCTGTCCATCTGGCGTAGAGGGACGATGTCATTGAACGACGAGGTCGTGGCTGTCCTCCCTGCTTAGCCCAAAGCTGATCCTCGGCATTTCTGAACACAACACAGGATGAACCATCGCGTCTCGAGACAAACCCCTGCACGTTAACCCCAGTAAATATGCTAAACACCTACCTCAATACGCTGTCCATTTGACTGTCAGTGAGGACAATGTCTCCCTCAAACAGATATGGCAACAGGTCGGGCCTTGCAGGCTCCGCATCGAAGTTGATTTGATCGTTGGATGTGGGCTACAGCACCAAATATTGAACGTAAAGAAGGGAAAGCAGTGGTACCGACTCAGACTCACCCTCACTCCCATTATTTTACTCTGCAGTCTGTTCAGCCTCTGCATTTTTGAAAGGTGTCTTTCAACGCTGGATGCATCAGCGAAGGGAGAATTCTCCCCTAGGAGATCCACATAGACATTGCGCTGCAATACAGTATCAATAGTGACCGTTGATTTTTGAAGAGAAAAATTCATATTAATGTAACGTACTCCTGCTGCAAGAGCGCATATTGAGGAAAGGACTGCGATCAGCATGAAGCAAGGCTGACTGGATACTCGGCTTACCTCTTTGCCTACTCTGATAGCGATCTATCCGATCATCACTGAGATTAGCTGACCTTGGTGTGATTTACTGTCGCATGCAACAATATTTACTGCCATCATATATATGGGAGTAGAATAACTAAAGTAAAAGTGCTGGTGCTGCTTCCTATACGGTGTGAGCACATCAGGAAGGGTAAATTTGCTTATGCTCATCCTTGCATGAATCCAAGTCGAAAGTACTGCTTTTCAACTGCACCTTCATTTTGTTTATGTAGGGTTATAGTTTGTAAATAAATTGCTGTTATGTCGGCTCACCACCAATCTCAAAATAGAAAGCGTTATACGAGGGTTTCTGTTGAAAACTATCACGGCGAAGAAGACACGAATGAATTGGCTTTTAGGTGACTCTACTGAGCACTTTTTCTGAATGTTTTTTTTAAGCTTATCTTCTTCTTCGTACGCACTCGCTCTACTTTTTTTAACCACCTACACAGTCTGATCCAACTACAATCATTGTGGTCCTTCCTACTAGTACATACGGAGTCCCTGTTTGAGTACAGAACCCGTTTTGGGCCCGTTCTGCTTAGCTTTTTGATGAATGAGTAGGCCAAGGAAAAGTTAACTAGCGCCAAATACCGTACAGAGAATACGATCTGTCGAATAATCCATCCTAATAATCTACAGTTGCAGATCCTTCGCCTCTCCCGTAGCAGACCTTCAAAAATTGTGTTCGCTTTGCCTTTGTAGCCTTCCATAACCATACCATTTTCTCAAGCAGGTTCTACATTCTGAAAAGTTTCACTGCAGAAATAGTGGTGAGACTATGGCTAGCACCCTATGTCGCCGTCGGTGGCGACTGTCACATCGGTGCCCATTGATTTTGAGCAGGGCGTCGCGGCGGTTGCCGAAGTTGACGACGGGCGATCACCAACATTGGCGACCGACCATGACGACTGCGACGCAGTGTGCTACACTGTACGCGGACTATAACGCCAACCTGATTGTTTCTCTCTTTTTCTTAGTTTTTTGCCATGTTCTCACTGCAGGCGTGCAACACAGGGCCTTCATGGGCCTAAAAGCATCGGACACGACAATGCAAGATATTGTTGCTACATTTAATCCATTGACGACCGCACAGCTCACTGGTGAGCCGCGCCGATTTTAGTATGGTTCGGTTTTAGCCAGTGAGCCGCGCCGATTTTAGTATGGTTCGGTTTTA
>KN726557.1:0-22992 GCA_000816745.1 Ancylostoma duodenale
TCCCGTGTTAAATGATGGGACCATACCGACATCTGTAATAACTCGCTTGCTACATAAGATATGATCGAGTTCTGGATAGTGTTGGGAGACACATACGTCCACCTCTTTGCTACATTCTTCATGAACTGGCTGTTTCCATGGAAGAGATGGTGCGTTTCGCAGAAGTTTGCGAGTCTTTCTCCAGCCTCGTTCCTTTGCTCTGCCGAGTTCGGTCCGATAAATACTTCTCCAACCTTCCGTGGTCCTATGCGGGCATTAAAGTCACCCATTACCACAATAAAGGAGCTCTTCTGGGAACGAACAAGATCGCCAAGGTCGCTGTAGAACTCATCGTGTTCTTCTTCATCCCTATCTGCCGTAGGAGCGTAGGCCTGGATAATGGAGACATCGATGTCCTTTGAGAGTGATGCTGTCAGTACAGCAATTCGATGTCCATAAAATGTGGCACTTGTGATGTTTCTGGCGAAGTTTGGCGCCACGATGAAGCCCACTCCTGCCGACGTTGAACCAGTTTTACGAGCTCCTAGGAAAACCGCGGTGCCGTTGTTCCATGTGCACGTCAGAGGCTCCTTCCGTTTCGTTTCGCTCAATCCAATGACGTCGTACTTAATCCGTTGTGCTTCCTCAATTAAAGCCGATAGCTGAGAGGCCGAACTGACGCTGCGACAGTTGTATGTGCAAGCAATCAGATGGCTCACTCGTGTCCGTTTCCTATGGTAGCCTACGGCCCTGTGATTTCTTCGCCTCCGGCTGTGTGCGGATCCAGCGCTACCTGACTGGGCAGGGACAGCCTGCAGGGGACTAAGGCGAGTGATTGAAGTTGTGGGAGCGATGACTTGTGGTCTGGTTACTCCGGCTTCGCCGTGCTGGGGCTAGGCGCAGAGCCGCCCATTCATGCGCGAGGTGCGCGAACTGCGTGGCCGGTGTGCCGTTAGCCGCTTTCCCGAACGGATCCGGTCGGCGTTCACCCCTTCACCGCTATGAGGTGGCACATGAAGGAGAGCAAGATGTACAGACACCATATCAAAGTGACTTTGATGGCGAGATTTGACCTTTTTCTCCAGGCAACTGATCCGCTATACAACCTTGTTTTTGTTGATCCGCCCTAATCTCGAACTCTCGAGAAGCACATGCCGTCCACGTTTTTAAAATAACTCTCATAAAAAGTAGTACACGTAAAAGTAGTTATTAAATGATCGTATGACTATTGTACTCGATAGTAAATATTAGTCTGGAACTGAGTAATTAGTTACATATTTTGATCAACGTGCTCGATGTTTTGTTGAACTGTGTGCAGTGGTGAACACATCATGCCTCTTAGATTGTGCGTGTTGACTACGCTTACCAAAACACATTCCATTTCATATTTGTATTAGGTGGTAGGGAAAGTTCTTGCGGTTTTCAAAAGTGTGATTTTTATAAACCCACACTGCTTTGAAGCAACCTGTCTTTTGCATATATAAGGAGGCCAGGTATGTGCAAGTTTATTACTGTCATCACCTGCCAACTCCTGCACAGTCCCGTCCAGGAATATGGAACTTGCAAAGCAGAACTTCTGCCACCTTTCAGTAAACGACTTCAAATGTGGGGAATCAGCAGCCGCATCCAGTTGTCGTATAAACGCTATATTCGGGGATGGTACAGCATCCGAACGCAGTGCACAAGATTGATCCAGACACCTTGCTATTGACGACTACAACCTCAATGTTTCCGCATGTTCGGGACGAGCATACGGAGTCGACAATGATCGATTGCGACAGCCGGTGGATTCAGATCCACGGCAAACTAGGTGTGGTAGGACGCAAGTCTTGGATGTTTACTTTACTAACATCGCCGATCTCCTGCGTCAGTTGGGCAAGGTTAAAAAATTATCACAGTGAGTGACCGTTACTTGACCGGGTGGGATCTCCAGCGGTGTGCACAGGTGGCTACTGAATTGCCCTCTTACAGGAGCATTAAAAACCGGCTAAAGTCTATCTTTACAGGAGATGAGAAGTGGTGTCTTTACGTCAACAACAAGCACCACCGACACTAAGTTGATAAGGATGAGCAGCCTGAGTCGCAGCCGAAGATGGGTGATCACCCTCTGAAGGTTGTGGCAACTGCCTGGTGTGACAGCAAAAGCCTTGTCCACGAAGCGCTACTGCCACGCAACAGTGCCCTCACGCTAGACCTGTGCTATCAGCAGGCGGATAGGTTGGCCGGAAAAATAGCAGAGAAGAGTCCGAATTAAGGCAAGATCCGATTTCTCCACGACGATGCCCGTCCACATATTGAAAGTGTGACTCGCCAGAAACTACCCGGCTTATAACGGAAAGTGCTGACCTACCCAACATACAGCCCATACCTATCCTCGAAAGATAACCACCTCCCCCCTGTCTCCCTCCAATGCCATACAAGGTAGAGCGTTTGATGATGAAGATGACTTGGATCGCTGGTTGGGCAAATTTTCCGACTCAATGCCAGGACAGTTCTAAGCCGAAGGCATCGAAAGACTCCCCAAAAATGGGCGAAGAGTGGCAGTACGTGATGGTCATTTATGCACTTCTTAATGTGCTTTCCTGTTTTTGAGAAGTCAAGAAAATGTACAGTTCCAAAAACCGCAAGGAATTTCCCTACAACCTAATACTTCCATAACGAACTGGCCCTAACTGTATCGCAGAAGTAGTACAACCTACGACACCGCCCATAGTTCAAACGAACTTCGATTATTCCCATCAAAATATGTAGCCAATTATTCATTTCTGAAATACCATTTGCTCATGAATAGAACAGTCATGAGATTCCTCAATAACTACTTCTAGAGGTACTTTTGTTTGTGAACGACGTTTTGGAAACATAAAGGACACGCACTTTGGGAAAAGCTCAAAGCGTGTGTGGGCGAAAATATAGTTTAATAAAGGAGAAGCTGCGCATATAAAAAGACCGAAAGCTCAACATTGATATCACTTCGATATGGCTGCACTGCACTTTTTGGTACCTTCTGTGAGTAGTTTTACTACGTTTCTGTGGGAAATTCTTGTATGTATATAACTCATTTCAGTTCCTTCTTCTCTCTGCTGCGACTGCACAGCCGGCAATCGGAGGCGAGATACAGAAACTCCCCGACTGTAGTCAACTAGGAGCCAGTGCACTTCCTAAAAATATTCGTGAACGCCTTTCCACGGAAGTTGTTGTGGCGGCAGGAAATATGGTAAGAGTGAACTCGAATTATCACCCTCTCAACAATTTGGGCTTCGGGAAAGGACAGTTCTGTGTCTTTCAGAGAAAATTATAGGAATGGCGCCGGTGAGAATTATTAATTCCAGAAATATGACTGCAGTTTGGAAGGATTCGCATCAATCTTCTTGAGCAATCGAAGCCTCTACCAGGTCTACACTGCAAACCTGAACATAATACAATCTGAATTCGAAGAGTAATTGTTTCTCGATTATTAGTAGTTCACCTACTTATATACAGTGGCACCATAGATTAAAAGAATAATCGAAATGCTCTGAAATATAGTGAGCATAGGAATATTTGCAGTGTGAAAACTAATGGGTACAAGGTACGCGACTTCATTCGAAAAGCTGTGAAGTCATGGAATGATCTATTCTTCGAAGTGAGGCCTGTTAGAATTATACGTTTTATTGTGATGTGCAGAGATAGCGTTCTTCAAGAAACATATTACAAAGCAGTAAACAGCCACTTTCAGATCAAGGGTGACAGAAGCTCGTTTGGTTGCAACTACAAACTCGACGGCAACAAATACAAAGTTGTCTGTCTCTACATGTAAGCTACCTGTGTGCCTGTAAAACACCTGATCATAGCATGAAGAAAAACATTAGGAACTTTACGCTTACTTATTCATATCGATCAGCCACTACAAGCTTGTTTCTCTTTCATCACAGGAATTTATTTTATGAAAATGTTGGAGAAGAACTAAATAAAGATTCAAGAAGTATCGAAGAGAGGTGAACTGTGATCAGATTTCTAAACAAAAAGGAATACAGTGATATTTCGCGTTCCGACTGCAAAGCCCACATGGGAAACTGAACAATCAAGTAAAAGTACGTAAGTAGGATGATGGATGGAGTTTCATACATATTTCTAGTTTTCGGAGCATTGTTCCGAAAAGCTTCGGAAAGGCATTCTAGGCGAGTTTGACTTTAAAGTAAAACAAGTTCCTGTGGAGGTGATGCACGTGTGTTACAGTAGCCGTGGCCCAAACCGTACATTAATGGATCTATCGGTCTGGTTCAATAACAAACAACAGTACAAGCGTTGGAACAGAATTCTCTCTTGAATTTCAATAGCCATTCTACTATTATGCATAATATGCGCTCCATTTCGGACTGAGAACACCGAACGTTCATTGTTGCCTGCTCAATGATGGTACCTAGTAGTCATAACACGAGTCCTAGCGTGAAACGATTAAACGAATGAGAGCGGGATGTGGTATGACAGCAGGAAGCGGTGTGTGGACGTTATGCCCTATCTCCGAAAAATTTCCGGAGCAAAGTTCAATTGTAATTAAATACATGACAGTGGGTGTGGTGTGGCCGGTGTGCGTGTATTTCGCGCGACACGAGCTTTTCGCATTGCTTTTAACCCGTGTTTGCATTTCGTTCTGCATTATTTCGTATCAATCGAAATTATTACTCGAATTTCGCGCGCATGGTGTTTAGCATTGCATTTTTTTGCATATGTTTTCGCAATGCCCATGTTCTGGGTCATCCTTTCAATTTCTTATATGAAATTCGCGCCCATTGCATTCCGCATTGCATTTTCTTTTGCATTTTTTCTCGGAATGCATTAGTTTTGTCATTTCTTCAGATACTTGATTGAATTTCGCGCGCATTGCATTTGCCATTGCATCATTTTTCGCATTTTTTTCGCGATAGATCGATTCTGGGTAATCTTTTCAAATTCTTGTTTGAATCAATTCAACAATACGTTTTTCACATCTTTTTTTTTGCAATGCAATACTTCGTGTCTTTACTGATATGGCTGTCATCAGCAATTGGGCGAGTGCCCTATTGTGAGAAGACAACTCTTCCAACAGAAGATTAAGGCAAGTCAAGATGTGTACACCCTTGGAAGTGGACCAGGCTGGAGCCACTGGGTAGCACCTGCCGCTTCCATCATGAAAAATGGAACACAAGATTCCTGAAAAAAGCGGTGAATATGGATTCCGTAGGTCACTAAATATTGTTGGTTTGATATATGTCGTAAGTACTCAGATGTTTGTCCCGCGCAAACAGAACCAAATCTTGCGAAGAAATTGCACAAGATAATGCAATGGGAAATGTATTGCGCGCGAAATTCGAACAAGAATTCGAAAAGACAATCCAAAACTGACCAATCGCGAGAAAATGCAAAAATCAATGCAATGCCAAATGTACTACGCGCGAAATCGGAACAAAAATTTTGACTGAAGAGAAAAAATTGCAAAACAAAATTCAATTGCGAGTCTAATGCATTGCGAAAAGCTCATGTCGCGCGAAATACACGCACAGGACGGCGCATATACGAGAACATGTTACCCAGTAGCAAAGCGAGTACCAAAAAAGCCTCAAAGTTCGGTGTTGACGGCAGTTGGCGCTGGCTTCTTTTAAGAAGCATTAGTAAAAGCTTAACAAACCCGATGCATTACAAGCTAAACAGTAGCCTTCTGTTCTTCTGAAAAACCATCAAAATGAAAGTTCAAAAAAAAAGCATAACCTCTACTTGTTTCCTTTTGCGTCCTTTATTCATATCAACTGCAATATACAGCAGTCCTATTTTTAGAGCACAGACTCTGCGAAATTATCTTCGCCAACATCCGCAACAAAAGGATCACTAAAGCTTCTCCACTGCCTTTCGGTTAAGCACTTACTGATTTCTGTGTATTAAAGCACTCCCTCAAGGCGAACTACGAGCAAGGAGCCTACAGTGGTTATTCTATCAGAACAGTTTCGCGAACGTAGTGTAGATGGTGTTTGAGCAATATTTTGACAAAACAGCGCACTTCAACTTGTTATTCATTGGAGAAGTGGGTGATGTTGTTTTATGAAGCTCTAGGGGGGGAGGGGGGAGGGGGGGGGAGGTACACCTTTACTCACACGACAGTTCATGTTCAGCCTGTCCCGTACAGTGGCCCGTACGTGCGAGCATAGCATATTGTCCAAATTTCAATTTAGTATTCGCTGTCGAGTAAGAATACAAAAGCGAAGCTCTATCATCTCGATATTTTTAGAAGTTTCGGTCATGTACTTCCGGGCATTAGGAAACGCATATACATCAGGGATGAGCGGATTATCCGTATCCGGTTATCCGTTTTGCCGTTATCCGTAGGTTTTGACCTGTACGTTATCCGCACCGTTGTCCGGGCTTTGGCGGACCGGATGTAGTGGCTTCGTTTCACACATTCACAACAGAGGAGAACTTTCATTTAAAGAACTGGGTCTAGCGCGTTTTAGGTCACCAGTGGTTTCAAATCTTGTAGAAACGTTGGAGCAGGTAATACAGACTTGTACTTGCCCAAAAAGGAATGCTCTTGATAGCATTTTCTGGTTCGTCCGATATAGTGGGGCAATAACCTCGAAACTGTCATTTACTTGTGAAATTATCGACAACATTGGGTAATGTTTGGCCATTAACAACGTCCGAATTGGCGGCCTCGCATCTAACTGATGAGCGGTGCCTCCTTCTCGCAAGGTTTATTTCCAATATTCATTGAACCCTACTGTTTCTACCAAGTTTTGAATCGGTTGATGTATCAGAGTCAATACGTTCATAATAGTCACTCAGTACTAGAATGTTTCTCCGAACTCCACAAAAGGTATATGGAGCAAAGCTTCGGCCTCCTTCGGTTCCCCTCTCCCCCACTCCAAAAAAACCTTGAGAGGACCAACCTTCGGATACCTCAGATGAAAAGACGCGGACACGTACCATCTTAAGCAACTAGTGTGCCAATCAAATTAACAAATATTCAAATGTCCGTGGAAGCTGTAGTTTAAAGGCAAACTCCAGTTACTATACTCATGCATCTCTTTATAATGTCGCTATGCTCAACGTAGTGCGCAGAATGGCGAATTTTGATGACTAACGAGATGAAGAATCTGAGGTCCTTCTTTTTCCCAATACATATTCATATCGTATCATACCTTTTTCATTTTTGATATTGTATTGTAGAAGGGGGATGCTGTTATCATATTTAGTACTGTAGAAGGTGGAGTTTTTATTAGGTCGTCAAGTATGAAATGTCCGATTTTATAAGCAGTCAGTTTGACAGTCTCTATCTTCGAAGTTTTAATAGACCACTTCTCATCTTTCTTTTCATTATGAAATTACATCCTCCCTCTTTCAAAATCACATCCTTGGTTTTTGATCACCGTTTAAATTTTTGTTTGAAAACATTTTTTGTGAAACTACTCAAAGACCAAGAATCGTGTCATTTTGGAACATGGGTTCCATTTTTGAGCTATCAGTACAGGGAAACCTGGAAATATTGGTGAAGTATTTAGGAGACATTTGGCTAGTAAATGCACTGAACAGCATTTGTTCGAGAAGTTTCGCTCAGGTGACATGGAGCTTCTAAGTGAGACTTATGATGAACCTGGATATTGATGAGCTGGAAGCCGTAGCCGAAGCAGATAGGAGTCACACTAGGTCAGCATAAGCAGCGAGGTGTCACCTTCATATTCCAATAATATTTGGGTATTCAATGTAATACGACTTTTAAAAGTACTTCGGTAAACGAAATTTTCCCTGTTTGACCCTCAAAAATTGGTGCCGAATTTTGGCTATTTTTCAAAAATCACGCTGCTCGAGTGAGAGGAGCAGGAATGAGGACGCACCTGCCACGCACTGTACTGGCCAAACCCTGCTCTATTTGATCACAACTCCTTCCAGGGATTAGCCCACTTCTTGCTGGAAAAAATCTTCACTTTCCAACATGATGTTGGAATCGCTCTTCGCCACTTGATCGCCTCTAGCTTTTCACGCTTCCAAGCTGTTGGCGCAAGCAAGCCACCATTAAGGAGGCAAGGCTATGCCGATAGTACGTGAGCATATTTGGATATCTTATACCTCATCTTGCTTTAGAAACAAAACTCAAAATCTTCTCATTCAAAATCGGACATTTCATACTTGACGACCTAATAGCATCTGGATTACTTATCCCTTATCCGTTATCCGGTCATTTTTGGCCTATCCGTTATCCGCACCGTTATGCGGGTCGTGGAAAATCCCGTATCCGGTTATCCGTTTTGCCGTTATCCGTAGGTTTTGGGCTATCCGTGATCCGCACCGTTATCTGGGCTTTTGGCGCCGAATGAAGGTGCAGACAAGGCCGAATATAGTGGATTCATTTCGCACGTTTACAACGGAGGGTAGCCGCTATTCAAAGAAGTATTATATTACTCGACCTAGCGCGTTTTACTTCATCAGTGGTTTCCAATCTTATAGAAAGGTAGGAGAAGATAATACAGATTTGTACCTTCCAAAAAAAATGCTCCTGAACACGTTTTCTGGTTCGTTCAACTAGGTGAGGAAATAACCTCAAAACCGTCATTTACTTGTGAAATTATCGACAACGTTAGCTAACATTTGGCCACCAACAACGTTGAAATTGATGGCCTTCCAACTTGCCGATGAGCCGTCTCTCTTCCTCACAAGGTTCACTTTGAATATTCATTGAACCCTACTGTTTCCACTAATTTCTGAATCTCTTGATTAAATAGCGCACGATCATAATATTAGGTTGGTCCGAAAGTCTTGCACCTAATTTCATACTTTTTTCAAAGAGTGTTAAGTTCATTGTAAATAGATATCAATTAACAAACTAATTACCTTCATGATCCGCGAGGTATGGCCAACGCTGCGCTAGAGCATCAGCTCCAGAAGTCAAGAACTCGGTCAGCTGCGAGTCTAAGAAGCTTGAAACCTCACTTTTCGGTTTGCTCCAATCATTGAATTTTTTTCTCGTAGATGCAGCCCAAGGGCCCTGAACAAGTGGTACTCAGACGGGGACAAGTCAGAAGAATAAGCAGGGTGTGGCAGATCTTCCCAACATAATTCGACGATTTTTTGGCGGGTAAGCTTTGCCACATGAGGATGGGGGTTATCATAAGGTGGAGCAACATGGTCAATTTTTCCACAACTCCAGGCGAGTTGCGTCTACCATCTCTCTGTAGTTGAGAAGAGTAGATTCAGTCAGTCACGTAGACCAGATATCAGCAATTCTCGATACAGCAGTCCCTCGGAATTCCACCAACAACACACAAAACCTCCTTTGGTGCACTTCTCTTTCGGCTGTCTTGGAGGTGGTTCACCACGCGGAGGCCAAGTTCTCTGTCGTGTATGGCTAGCGCACAGCCTCTAACTCTCATCTCCAGTAATGAGCTGGTAGAGAAAGTTCCTCCTGTGTGGACGCAGCAGCAAAGTTTGGCACACACACAGTCCTGTAAGGCACTCACTTTGTGTGGGACAAAACCCGTCATCAGTCTTCTGTAACCCAGCGCTTCGAGATGCCTGGCGATTGTTGTACGGCAGCAGCCAGGTGTACCCTACAGTTCACATGTAGTGGCATTTTGATTCAAAGTCTATGGAATTCTAGATCCAAAAAAATATCTTGGTGCAAAACTTTCGGACCAACCTAATAGTCAGTCAATACTTGAAGGTTTATCAGAACTCCACAAAAGATATATGAAGCAAGGCTACAGTCGCCTTCGCCCCCCTCCCTCCCTTCCTCCCTTCACCCGAAACGAAACCTTGGAAGGACCAGCCGTCGGGATCTCCACCTTTGTATCGAAAAAAAGGCAAGGATACATATAATCTCAAGCAACTAGTGTGCCAATCAAATTAACAATTATCCGAATGCCAGCGGAAGCTGTTGTTTTTGCAGCAAACTCTAGTTACTATACTTGCATCTCTTCATAATGACGCCATGCTGAGCTACGTGCTCGGAATTTAGAATTTCGATGACTAACAAGATGAAGAATTTGTGATCATTCTTTTTCACAACATTCATGTCTTATCTCACTTTTACCATTTTTAATACTGTAAAAGGTGGTGACTTTTATCATTTTTGG
The DNA here is from genome assembly GCA_000816745.1 of Ancylostoma duodenale. NCBI lineage: Eukaryota > Metazoa > Nematoda > Chromadorea > Rhabditida > Ancylostomatidae > Ancylostoma > Ancylostoma duodenale. The sequence goes on from KN726557.1 coordinate 10,056, forward strand.
TATCGAAGAAGGTGGTGTTTTGTGGCGTCTGGACCACTTATCCGTTATCCGCTATCCGGAATCCGTTATCCGGCCATTTTTGGCCTGTCCGTTATCCGCACCGTTATCCGGGTCGTGGAAAATCTCGTATCCGCTCATCCCTGATATATATGCACTTACACATGAAGGCATTCACTTCTGAAGGGCTCTGTTCACGGCGGATCGAAAACGGCATATTGTTGGACAAGGGCTTCATCACCTACAGAAAAAGGCGGTGAACCCAGATGCTGTATCGCATCGGTATGACTGCTGTTTACGTTTCGCTCCATGCTCTGGGTGTTTCTGTCGTGGAAGACTTTCTAGATTAGAAAATCTAGTACACCTCCTTTTAGGTGATCCTCCTTATTTCTGTAGGAATAGCACTTTCAGCACCTCCGGCCATAGGAGGCGACATCCAGTTACTGCCAGACTGCAAGGATTTATGGGACACTGCGTCTAAAAGCAAAGCAGTAAAAGCATTCGCACTCGCGTTGTAACTGAAGTGGTTGTGACCAAAAAGGAAGGAAGCAACTACCAACTCAAGGACAACAAACACAAAATTGGATGCCTTTTTAAGTGATATATTGGGTTGGGGAATAAGTTCGTGCGGTTTTTCAAGGGCACAGAAACCACAACTTTTCACGAATAATGTCAATCACACTTAACGGATTGTAAAGCTGCTTCCCTCCCTCTTCTAATAATGCTGCCAAGGACAGAGCAGATTCTCAGCTCCATTTCGACGAAAAATTGCGTGATTTGAGGTGACTCATTTTGTAGCCTGCAACCACAACTCTTGGATCACATTTACGAAATGAATAAGGAACTTAACAAAATAGGTGGTTTATGACTGGATCAGAACTGCAGAGGCGGCACAAGTGGAAATCCTCAGCATTCGAGTTTCTTTCTAATCATTTTGGTGAAATTACTGCAGAGAAATCGAGCATACCGAATGTGAACGATACCCCTTATCAAACACTTTAGCCTTTTGCGCGGATTGCGTTAGCTAGACATACACATTGTTAGAGTTAGCATAACTGGCGATTTTTTCTTACATCTAGAGCAGTCTCAGCGAATAAACGCCTCTATGTCTCACAGATTGGGCGGCCAGAACGAGAACTAATTTCAAGGCTAAATTTGCTTTGTCTAGGGTGGGTATAACACTTCTGTGCTGTCCTTCCAACAGTAAAGGTTTCTCTTTAAATGCCATTAAAACCCTAGTCATTGAGGCACTCCACGATTGAAGTCGAACGGTAGTCGGTTGCGGGAAAGTTCAATTTTGTCGACTTGGATGGTTACATTCCTGCGGTGGAAAACAAGGTGAAGCGATAATTAGGGAACGCAGTTGTGTTAGCTGTAAAGAACACATCAAAAGCTTCAAAGTGGTCTATGGAGGCATATCAAGCAATGTTCTAATCATCGGGAGAAAACAAACTGAAAAAAGCCGCACGAACTTATTCCCCAACCCACTACTAGGTTGAGTCGAAAGTTCTCGTACAGTTAAGGATGACTTCTAGAGATTATAACTCAACAAAGAGCTAACGAAAATGGACGCACTAGCTACCGTGTGATAGGGTATAAAAGGCTCTTCAACCTGCAAACTAACAGACACACCGAACTAGTTCCTTTCTTGCCACCATTCCGCGCAATTTCAAACCGTGGCCACTCCACCTCTGCAATGCTTATACATTTTCTCTATCTCTCTGCTCTCAAGAGCACCAGTCACCAGGGATGAAAAGCAGATTCTCTAGTGCAACGTTCGTGCTGCACAGTTGTCAAGGAACGTTCTATGTTGTGTCTGATGGGTTCACAAAGGTGCGGATGCAGAATACGTCCCTAAATCCAATGTACACGCCGAAAGGGTTGTGCTCTACATCTGGTGTATACTGGGAGCTGCTCGACGAAGTATCTACAATAACCACAGAAGTCTACAAGGGTGATTTTCCAAACCTAACTTTTCAGTTGTGTTTTCGGAACCTCCAAATCCATTTCAAATGGGGTTTTCGAACATGCTTCATATTGAAGCACATTATCTCCGCAAGAATGGGTGTCAAACCATGGCGTCAGAGTTCAAGAATGAGACCGTTTTCGACATTCTCAACGCACATTTGTCTATGAGTTTCGGTTATTTCTGCATTGGCAACAAACCAGAATAATGTTCAATGTTGCAGGTGACTTTCTATCGGTGCAGGTTTCTCGCCCAGCGTTGTGAGATTCAAGACACATGGCCACTCCTTAGGTAGCGCGTATACAGCGCTTTCTCATGATCCAGATTAGGTCAACAATATATCTTGCGATAACAAGTCACAATATAATAAGCCTATAGGATTAGAACTTCTGAATTACCCTAATAGTCATATAAATTGTCCTGATTCACTGCCTTGATTGGAAAATGATGTGAAATTATGTACCAGTTCCTATAACTTATCGTTTACGTAGTCGGTTGCGTCATTTCAAGCATCTTGATTCCTATTTTTCGAACGAATACTTAAACTTCTGGAGACTAACTTTTTGTACCTCAGATCAGAAATCTGTATTTAAAACATAGAAACGCTTACGACACTTTTTTCAGAAATCTGGGCAGCGCGTGGAGCCAAATTGTAACGAAAGGAATGCATCTGTGAGCAAGATGGTGAAGAAGGGGGCTCGGAAACAGGCTGGGGCACCATCCGAATGGGGCGGAGGGTCTAAGAGACTACCCATCGGATAGCATCGATCCGGATACCGATTTATCGATCGATTTCATCGATTTTACTCAGTTTAGCTTCAATCCGGATCGAAATACGCATACTGGTTTTCCACCACGCTGGTCACGAATCCGACGGCCACTTCCACAGAGTGGTTATTGATTTATTGATTTTTCGTGCCTCTTTTTCTGCGTGGTGGAAAGATGTCCAATATCTGCGCATGGAATGTTCTTTAGTTACACCAATCATATAAGCCTTGGAGCCAGTTCGTGCATGAAGATTACCGTGGCGTGAGCTGCATTCTCATATCGAATATTATGAGTTTCAAGTCTGCATTTCAACCGGTTTGACATGCCCGTTTTAACACCAAGCAACTAGTAGAAAGTAAATTTGAAGGGGGGCAACTAGTAATGTGAAATATACTCAACTTCACCTGTCAGTTTTTTCATTAAAATTGTCCTCCCTCAGGCTTAGATGATGGGATGACATTGAATTTCGTTAGCAATCTTCTCATTCAACCAGTCTTGGTGGCGTGAGCTAAAGGCTACGAGTTTTGCTACAGTTGCATCGTATATCGTACACAACTCATGGCGTAAAATGCTGCTAGCTGTGCATGATAGCGACGAAGTAGTCCTTTGTCGTTTGCTGATCAGGTCTCAAGTTTGAAGGAATCGATCATCACTGTTGAAGCTAGCGATGAGATATTCGTATAGTTTTTTACCGCCGTTATTCAGACGTGAGAACGGCACGCTTCCAAAACCTACACCATCATGCTGTTTCAACCCTTCGTTATTAGAGATCCTACTCGGCATTTAGGGCGTCCAACACAGGTTTACCACATTTTATATTCTTCCTCATACTGAACCAATACTGTGTGGGGTCATTTTCTTCTTTGTCCAAATGGATTTTGTAATTTCAGAGAACATGCACTATACTGTGCGTACTAGTGGCTGTGACACAGTTGGTTGTTTATATATTTCTTCCACCCATTCTTAGTAAGTTCCGGAATATTTCAAAGCCTAGTCTTTAGCTGCAGCTCCGTATGAAACAGCATTCGACAATTCATCTGTGCAGAGTGGTGCACTCCCTTGTTTCCGAGCAACTTGTTTGTGAGAAATCACACGATTCTCAACTGCGACACCATTTCCAGGGTATTCGCTGATACCTTTTGCTGTATTCGCTGATACCTTTTGCTATCCTCGTATGAGGGAGTTGCGCTACTCAGTATCATAAAAATGCATCAAACACTTCTCATGCTCTCATTGGTATTCACGGTAACCTAGATATTTGCAAGCTTCCTTCTTCCAACTTTCCGTCCACTGCTAATTGTGAAATACACCGAAATTTTCTTTTCTGAGAAAAACTCCGCACGCATCAGAGATTGTCAAATTTTTGCATCTGCGGAAGGAACACGAGCACTCTTCTCATGTTAGCAAAGACTCTGAAGCTGGGAATGTGTATCTTAACCAGTAGATGTGATGATGTACGAATTAAATGAAAAGAGCACGCTCTACCTTCTTTTGTAGGAATCCACCAGCCCGTCATCTCAAGACGTACTTATAACAATGTGAGAGAAAAAAAACTGTTTCTGCTATTCGTGATGGATTTGCGCCAGCCATTAAGGCGACCTTCTTGAACTGTTGTGCTCATCAGCCAGTATTCATGCATAAGTAAGCACTATTCACAAAAAGGAAAGATGGGTTTCTTTCACATTTGTGTTCCGTTTTGGCACTGAAATCTTAAGGATATCTTCGTCCTTCCAAACAGCATAAGCCTATGGTAAACCTTTCTCTGTTAAACATAACTAATCAAACAACCCTTTTTTTCAGACACTTCTTCATGCACCTGCGGGCCTATTGATCGCTAAAACAATAATCGCACTGTCCTTCCATGATGAATACACATCGATTCGCTGCCATACATGACGATAGACGATAGACTGTAACTTTATTTGGTGATAACACTGTCTTTTTTTTCACGTCTACCTTAAGTAGCGTAATAAATTATTATTATTATTATTATACATACTTCGGCAAACACCAGTGCTGGTCATACAACTTATGTATGCATTACATTTGCATGTTTTCTTATCCCTCGAGCCATTTCTGGCAAGACAGCGTGAGCTGTGCAAACAGTAGTAAGCTAAAAAATCTGGTTCTCACCTGGCTATAGCTACCCTCTCAGTTTTTTTTTTGGATACTTTCTTGAGAGTATTTAAACATCTCAGGACCCGCGGACATTTTCTTTGCTGTTTTCAAGCGATTCAGAACCTGTGGGATTGTTCTTAAAACTCTGCGACAACCGAGACATCAAAAATTTCGCACTCGTTTTCAGTATATAATGAGCGTTCAGCAAAAGTAGCGTCTAGAATCAGTCGGATCAGGGCTATCCGACCGAGTTATGGTGGGATTGGACTGCTGTAGTCTTGTTGTTCCTGTCTCTTCCATGGCAAAGCCTTTCCTGGCCTTTTGGCTTCATATTTTACCTGGAAAGCACAAAAATTCCTCCCTCTTAGTTTACTACTGGCGCTATACTCCTCGAGGAGTACAGCACCTTTCGTCGCCGTCGCCGGCGACGACTGCCGCCAATGTTGGCGACCCCGCACAATCGATACGCACCGGCGCCGCAGTCGCCAACATTGGCGGCCGCCAATGTTGGTGATCGCCAGTCGCCGGCGATTGCGGCCGCCGCCGCCGATCCGCCCACAATCGATTCGCATCGGCCTCACAGCCGCCGGCGAGGGCGACGCAAGGTGCTACAGTCCTCGAGGACTTAGCGGCAGTGTAACTGTCTATGTATCTGTCTCGAACCAAACAGGGTTGATTTTATCGCCCATGCATTATGTACTTCTTTGGCTCTCTTGTTTTATTCAGTATCAACTTGGTTAGCTGTGATGTACACATCATGTAGTTGTTGTGTTTGATTGTAACCTCTTTGTTTGGTTAGTGATTAGGCCTCCGCTGCGCTGTATTTATATTGTACGCCACACGCTCACTCCGCCTCAGGACCGTCACCTTTAGCCCCGCCCCTTCGATATAAAAGGGCCACCAGCCCCAGTCTCAGCTCAGTTCGACTTTCGACGACGACCGAGGACGCGAGGGCAGGAGCGAGCGGCGGATTCGAGAAGGAACAATAAAGAGTGAAGAAGGAAGGACTTCCAACACCCCTAGACAGTCCGAGAGCCCCAAATATCTGACATAGGGGCCGAACCAAACCACTTTGTTCCTCGGATTCCGCCTATAGGCCGTGAGAAACGGTTCAGGCGTGTACTCCTGCCCGTCGTCGAGGCAGTGTATATTTCCCTGGTACCGAGGAAGTGGCATTGGTGTTTGACACACCGATCCTTCCTTGCCGGGTGACGAAGAAGTTGAGAACGTGTGTCACGCACGAATCCTTCTTCGCTTCTGAAGCGGAGAGGTTGCATTTGTACGTAGACCACTGCTCCTTTTCGTCAGAAGGGAAATATACGTGGCCGCAGGAACTGCGAATCTCCAAAAGCTTCTGAAGTCGACAGCATGCTTGAGAAATCGCAGATCGTGAACCCCGCCAAGTTCAGTGCGCCTTTGCTGGACGAACCGGACCAGTGCAAAGGACTGAGTTCGAGGAAAATGGGGTTGCAAGATCTCATATGTGTTGTCCAGGATATCGCCAAGCAGAACACGGCGCAAATGACTCTGTCATTGAAAGCCATTCATGACAGAATGGAAGCGCTACGGAACTTACCGTCTTTCCTGGAAAGCCAAGTAGATGGTAGAACTCGTTCGCAGTCAAGTATAGGCAAGGAAGTTGCGGATCTTGCACGTGCCTGTATAGACATTGAATGCGGGGAAATCGATGGTGAGCTCGGGAAACTAAGAAAAATGGAAGAGCAGCTCAACAGGACTGCTGCCCTTGTTACACGAGCGTTGCCTTCCACAGTCAGCGACGTCTTGGCGCAAGGTTCATCGTTGCGCGTTGTTCCTGGTCCCTCACAATCACCTACGCACACTCGGATGACGAAGAGCTCCAAGATGAGGAGATCCATCCAGGCTTTGACCCACTTGCTGGTGTACGGGAATCCCAGCAGGCAAAGATCTGCTCGCAGCTACCGTCGAGAGTGACGTCGAGTTCATCACCAACTGGTAACGTGTCGCGATGTGGATCTGACAAGTCTGGATCTCGGCTGAAGAAATAGAGCCGGGACGACTCTTCCTCCCGGAGAGCCATGTGATGTACACATCATGTAGTTGTTGTATTTGATTGTAACCTCTTTGCTTGGTTAGTGATTAGGCCTCCGCTGCGCTGTATTTATATTCTCGCAGCGAATTGGTCATGAGAGATTTGTTGACTTCATTTGAAGCGTATGAGGCGGTTATGAAATCGCAGGTCCCGCGAGGATCTAGCCTAAGGCGCTGTCTGCGCACTCTCGTTTCGCGTTATCCATTAATCGGTTCTCGTCGCAAACCTGCGCATCCACCCTTCATCATTGTCTAAGCGCTTTTCCATATGATGAAAGGTCAGAGAAGCAGACAGACCCCAAGCGTCTGCAAAATGAAAATCAATACGCTACCATTTTTATATAGGAGAGATTGTACGCCGCACGCTCACTCCGCTTCAGGACCGTCACCTTTAGCCCCGCCCCTTCGCTATAAAAGGGCCACCAGCCCCAGTCTCAGCTCAGTTCGACTTTCGACGACGACCAAGGACGCGAAGGCAGGAGCGAGCGGCGGATTCGAGAAGGAACAATAAAGAGTGAAGAAGGAAGGACTTCCAACACCCCTAGACAGTCCGAGAGCCCCAAATATCTGACATAGCTACTCCATTTTTTCTCAGTCTTGTTATTCCTGTTTCTGCCATGACAAAGCCTTTCCTGGCCTTTTGGCTTTCTGTTTTCCCTAGTAAGTACAAGAAATTTCTCTCTCCCATTTTAACTGTCCATGTGTATGTCTTGAAGCAAACAGGGTTGATTTTACCGCATATGCAGTATTTCTTTGGCTCTCTTGTTTTACTAAATATCAACTTGGTTAGCAACTCCATTTTTCCCAGATTCCCTTTCTCTTGATCAGCAGCAGAAAAAGCTGTGAAATACAGGGAATAACCTATCTCGCTATAAGTACAGCTGGCAGAAGGGCGTCGTTGTCGACTTTTTCGTATCGGTTCACCGTTAGAGCAACATGAGTTAACCCGCTCTGAAACAGAAAGTTGAAACTCTCCAAAAAAAATTTCAAAGGTTTTTGTAACTTAAAGCATGATAATGTTGTTTGATGTAGTAGATTGTAAAAGTTGCGTTTATCCTTGTCGGCCTTATTTCTTCCATAGCTTTACCAAACTACAGCCTCGAAAATTGACATTATTTCTATGATTAGTAGAGGCCCTTAATTATTTTATGAGCACTTCACTGGTGCCCTACCTTCGGAACGCCAGGACTTGCGAAGCGGAAATTTCCGATACTGTCATTTTTGAGCCGGCATATTTGTCAATTTTTTCTTAGCTAGCAAGAGCTTCTGAAGCTGGGGAATGAAGCACTCATGCCGCAAAATCCCTCAAAAATGTGAAGGGTGGTGAATCATTTGCCAGCAATGTGATCCAAATTTGAGGCAGTTTCCGGAAGCAAGTGTTGGCCGATTTTGGCAGCGCAGAAAATGGGCCTTTATGAGTCTTGAGCGTTTTTCTATTGGGGCATCTCCGACTTCTCGGAGCAAAAACCAGCTATAGGTAAGGGTACTGCTTCAAAGCAGCATGTATTAGATCGTCCAGCAAGAATACCAGGGAACGGAAAGAAACTGCTTTAAAAAGTGCTTGTCTGCATTTCTCCAAAACGGAAGCTATCAAGTCAGAGCTTTAAAGCGGAATTGGTGGTGGTCCATAGGTCGAATAAGAGGAAGGTGTTTCGAATCAATTTGCTCATGGCCTCATTGGGAAATCACGCGAAAACGGAGAATTTGGAACGCAATGTCTGCGAGATTCAGAATATTTCCTGCCTTCTAAGTGAAATGAACGTAAACAAGACCTACAGCGAGGAAGGGCAGGATTTCCTCTACAAGTTCGTTACCATATGCACAACATCTAGTGTGAATGATAGAGTCTCGAAAAAAAAAACAGACAAAACTCTTGCACCACACCAACCTAATATTTGATTATGTACAAATTGATGAAGTCTCCCGGGCAAAAAATTTCGTGGATGCTGCCTTTAAACCGATTTTGGATTGTGTACCATTGGTTTGCGATCACTGTGGGACTGAGCGTGCCCTTACCTCTTGAGAGTGATGGTGTACTCAATTTGCTCGAAATACGCAAAATTGAAGAACATAACATTGGATCTAGATTGCTTCATTAGGCACCTTTGGGTACGACCAAATGATCGCAGGGATGGACGAATGGGAATAAATGATTTGTTCCCGCAAAAGATAGATAATATAGGCAAGTACAATATACACTGGGGAGCCCCTTTTATGCAGATAAAAGTGGGCGGGCCTGACTCGATACGGAGCTGCTGTGGCAAGATTGCCAATGGATATAACGAGACAAACAGGTGCCGCTCTAAGGGTCGACCCCGACTGCTCAATTATCGCTCCAAGTTGAGTGATCAGATACCTGAGCACGAGCACTGAGAGTAAATGACTAGAGGCTAAACATACAGGGTGCGGCATCAATACTGTGCCAAAAACATTTCTTAATAACTTTTGTCACAGAAGCTAAAACTCTAATTGCTCTTCAGTATTATTTGCCTAAACTCTGACAAAGTGAACACATTGGGAAACGTCTAACGTGGTCCCTTTCTGCCTTCGTGACGGGTGTTAGACTTAGGGCATGCTCAACCATTGGGAGCCGCGAACATTTCTGGAGGATTTCTTCCTTCTTCTTCCATGTGAGCAACCCCTGATTCGTGGCAGCAATGGGTTACTGAGCACATGTGCGCGCCTCTACGATTACCAGTTCGCACATCCATATGATCGATGTCAAGGAAGTTTGCACACGCTTTCTCTGTCGGGATGAGTTCATGGAGTTGAAGCACCAACGGTCACCTTGTCTTCTGCGCCTCATTTGTTGAACCACTACTGTGCTAGCGGAGCCATTTTTATAGGTGGACTAGCAGCTATACCTGCTCTACAAAACCATCCCTTCTTCCTAGCAAAGAGCTGTTTTTTCCTACTTCAACTCAGCGTCGACCTGAAGCATGTGGTCGTCTTCAGAAACATCAGCTTCAGTAATGATAAAGGTCAGATGTGATCTGCGAGAGAGGTGTTTCAAACTGCATCCGATGTCTTGGAGAACTGCCCTTATACTATGCGATTTTCGCTGATGAAGCTTTGTTCTACATTTAAAAAAGATCATCGTCCTAAGGTGCCTATCTTTTGCGGCCCTCCAAGGTAACACAACTAAATTCTGCCTTCTCTCGTTCTGATGCGCTTCGTGGAGAACATGCTACTCCTAGTGCTCATAGTGTTCCGTCTGAACTTCCTCACCGGCAGGTGAATTCATCGCCCTTTGCAATGATCACGGCTCTGTGTGCACCTAACTCTCCCACCTCGCAGTTTTGCAAAGGGCTCGTTTCTCGTGAATTTTCTTGAACTGCAGAACTGCGACATCTGTGTGGCATGTATATGGGAACAGCACTTCAACGGCAGAGCATCGTACTGCAAAACGGATGATGTTGTTATACTGCTGCAAAGAAATAGGCGATCATAAAGCGAGGTTGTACGGTGATGCTTCACAGCGCGATCTTGGTTCTTTTCAAATTTGGACGTATTATAACGTGGAACGTTGATGTGATGTTACGAAACGTGAAGATAATATAGAGGAAGAGATACCAATTTCAAATATAAAATTTAGAATAAAGAGCTTCCTCGCAATGGGGATGGACCTTGTGACAACTTTTGGCACAGTATTTAAGCTGCACCCTGTATAGTTGATCTTTGGACCTAGAAGATATAAGGGATACAGTCACAGCCGTAGAATGTAAAAATTTTCGCGGGATTTGCGGGATTTCTTAATAACTCACTCCAAATCGAAATTTTTCGAGAAAATCTTGCACATTCTAGCAGGGCAGACTTTTCTTCATCGATTCGAAAGGAAAACGGTTTTCCTCCGCTGCGGCTGTCAGCAGTGGTTTAAGAAATTCACTAATTACTCTGGCCCCGCCCACTAATTAGAGGTCAGTCGCTGAACACTCGTACTCAAATCGCTACAGCGAATTGAAGAGCCAATTTCTTGTCTTCTACATACAATATACGTGTAGGTCAGCGCCCGGCGAACCATTTAATATGAGATTGATTGCAAAACTTTTGATTTTGCTCCATTTTGAAAACATATGAAAACATATCTTCCATCAAATTTTTATATCTACGGTAAAGTGAAGCTGGAGATTACTGATTTTCAAGTTTCCCAATGAATTGACATGGACAGAGCTGCTTCTTATCTAGGAACAAGATTCGAGCAACTTTCTTAGTGAATGGTGAAATTCCAACATAAAAACAGTTGTAACTTAAAAATTCATCTCTTCAAAATTCAGCAATAAAAATCCCCCGTTTCAAGAGAATTAGAAAGGTTCTGTTTTCGAGCTCCAGTAGCACATCTTGTGTACATTCAGAAAGATCCGTGGCATCCAATAAGGTGAGAGTGCTCGAGGAGTTATATCTGGTTGAACGTGACCACGCGTGCTAATTCTTCATATTAATATTTGAGAATATTCAGCCTTTAAGGTTGAAGAAATTTGCTGAATATCAGGCAGTCGCTTTGGTTTAGCCATTTCTCCGAGATGAAAGAAAAATTATTCTTTGGGAAGAGCTTTTGATTTTTTTTTTGAAAATCCGCTGCACCCAATTATCAGTAGTCTGGCAAAGCAGCCCCATGGTGCCTGCCTTTTCCCTGAGGCATTCAGGTCATCAATCGATAATGCGGCTGAGCCCAGGTACGCTCCTGTAGCTATTTCATGACGACTCACATAATACCTACCAAGCTGAGGATTTTAATGTTTATTGCTTGAAAAAAAATGTGGAAAAATGTGACAGTCTTTCATAAGTAGTCTGGTGCTCAAGCGTATTCATCTGAGCAAATAAAAATCTAATTAGCATCTATATAATATTTCCTAAAGATAAAGTTCCTCATAGCCAGCTCAAATCCAGGCTGGTCGAAACTGGCGTCAATCCTAAAACTATCGAATGCATTTCTAACTTTCTTTCCGAACGCACGCAAGTCAGAGTCAATGAATCGTACTCTACCGTGAAAAACGCTCCCAGCGGTGTTCCACAAGGTTGCGTTTTATCACCGCTCCTCTTCAATATTTATTCCTATGACATTCCAACCATAATTGATAGGACCGGTGTAAAATGTAAGGCCTACGCCGATGATATCAAAATTTACTCTCCCATTTCTACTGAATGCGATACGGATCGTTTACAATGTGCAATTAATGAACTATATTTTTGGTCGAACGCTTGGAATCTACCGCTTTCCATAGAAAAGACTAAAGTCTTGCACTTAGATCATAATAACAAAAAGGCTGATTATAGCATTAATAACATTGCACTCCAATCCGTTACTGAGATTCGAGACCTTGGTTTTCAATTAGACGAAAAACTCAGTTTTGATAACCACTGCAGAACAATTGTAAACAAAGCTAACAAAAGATTGTATAATCTTTTCAAGTCGTTGTATACCAAGAATAGTAAAATATTAATTGCAGCATACAAGACTTATGTTAGACCTATTTTGGAATATGGTACGAGTGTCTTTATCTGCTCCAGGAAATCGAACATTAAAAGGATGGAAAGTGTACAGAACAACTTCACTAGAAGATTATATTTAAGAATGAATGGATTCAATTACGTAAGCATACCCAGTAGTTCTGCCCGTAATAAGCATCTAAATCTTACCTCACTTCTGGAACGGAGGAAAGTCAATGATCTGGTCATGATTCACAAAATTCTAACTGGCATCACCAATGTCAACATCACGAGTTTCTTTAAATTCATCATTTCCACTACTAGAGGTGATTTAAATAAAATTTCATTCCATAAAGCAATAACATCCACAAGGCAACACTTTTTTGTTAACCGTGCTGGAACCCAGTATCTGAATCTCAGCAAAAATTATCGCATCCCTACTAAAGTGAAACAATTCAGGAGATTGGCAAAACGATTCATCAGGTCATCAAATGTTTCCAATACTTTTCAATAGAATATACTGCTTCGTTCATGTACTATAGTTGCTATCATCTATGATATGTAATATACGTCAATTGTGTTTTATTTCTA
>KN726557.1:23221-41057 GCA_000816745.1 Ancylostoma duodenale
CCCACATGGTCTCCCCATGTAATAAATAAATAAATAAATATTTATATATATTGACATAAAAACTATTTTTACAAGATCAATCGTCATCACTAATGTCAAAACCGTATGCAATGTATGTATATGTAGAAGACAAGAAATTAGCTCTTCAATTCGCTGTAGCGATTTGAGTAGGAGTGTTCAGCGACTGAGCTCTAATTAGTGGGCGGGCCAGGGTAATTAGTGAATCTCTTAAACCACTGCTGACAGCCGCAGCGGAGGAAAACCATTTTCCTTTCGAATCGATGGAGAAAAGTCTGCCCTACTAGAATGTGCAAGATTTTTTCGAAAAATTTCGATTTGGAGTGAGTTATTAAGAAATCCCGCAAATCTCCCGCGAAAATTTTCACATTCTACGGCTGTGACTGTTGATGGTTGATGATCTATAAATCGGTAACAGCACGAGAAGAAAGGCACTGGCCCGTAGTAAACCCTCACTCAGCTCAGATCGTCTGAGTACCTCACCTGAATAACAGAGACATCGCCTGAGAGATGCCTTAATCCCACAATGAAGTGTAAAACCACTGCTGACAGATGGAACTCATCTGACAATAAAGACAAGACCTAGGCTGACTAATTCAGAACAACACGCAGCCGACTCTTGACCTGTTGGTCATAAATACGTGTTGGTGTTAAAAACTATCGAAAAGCACACTTTCCTCAGCATGCAGGAAGGCTAACATAGAGCGGTGAAACAAACATCACTTCGTATATTCGGTACAACATTAATACACACACCAAAAACACAAAGTAAGAGAGAATATAGGCCAAAGAACGATCGTTTGTGGCATACCGTGCGATCAATCAAACCGCGCTGGTTATCGTCTGAGACCGTTCGTCTGAGAACGATGCTAGACTGACTTTTTCTTCAACAGATCTCGGCTGAGGAGGGTTTACTAGGGGCCACTGTTGAACCCAACATATTGAAATTTTTTAGCGGATGTGTATCTTTGGATTGCGATCATCCTGGGAATAATCTCAATAGTGTTAGACGTATTACATGGATTTGGCCTACAAAAGTTGCGGGTGCTAAGCACAGGTCTTGTCGCAGCAATGTGAGTAAGCTCTCGTTACAGTTCTTATGGAAACGTACTTTTCACGTGTTCAGGTTTGTCCAACCAGTTGTGAACGCGAACGCTCATCAACAGGCTGTTTTCCAAGATGGGATCATATCAACTGCTCCAGTTGCTGTTACTCCTGTGTATCCACCTCCTGTATGCTTGGTCACTATTCCAACGAATCTGTACGCGAATTATCACAATCCTCAACTCCGACGACTACGACTATGAAATTCCAACCGACGTGATTGAGTAGCAAATATTTGGAGGAGGTTCTCCATAATGTTCACTGCTATATGGCAAACACCCACCATCTAAATAAACCCTTTCCCTCAGTTATCTAACACATGCCCTTGAACAAGAACAGAAAAAAGTCTGGGATCACACAAACCAGTCAGTAAATATTTCATTAATTAGAAGGACTGAGGCATATTTTTGTTGTTAGAGTAAATAAACGTCGTTACTTCACTTTTCTTTGGTATAATTGTCCATCGAATAGTGTTGCCTGTCACTAGAAAGATGTGTTTCTTTTCATACCTATCCAATGTAGGTAGCACTGTTTCAGTTTGGTTCAGTTGTTAAGTTTTGTGATCCAATAAGCCACCTTCAACGACTGTCTCTTAGGAAACAACAACTTGCGATCAAGGATTCAGGGCCCGAAGTAATCCCCCAGTGAAGGTAGTTAAGCTGACCTCGCAGATGTTTTCCGAAGCTAGCTCGTACGATCCCACTTCGCCTTACTTCCCACAGTGTGGAATAGCCGAATGGCTTTTCAGTCGATCTCGCAGGAAACGGAAAAAACCATCTCAATCAAACCTAGCCACGCGTCAAGCCAACTGTCAAACCATCTGGTGCAATTTTAGGGAGGGTTTAGCGTTCGAAGGCGAGAAGAGTCAAGTAAATAAATCTCTAGTAACTTATTTGACTCCCCTTGCTTCCCACACTATTTTTCTCAAGTGGTATACTTATTTGTCGACCTTTTCCTGATGACACCAAACAGCAACTAGGCATGAATTAATTTCAACATCATTCGGACAAGTCAACCTCATGCAATGGAGCTTTTAGTTTTATCCCTATTTTTGGATGTAAAGCGATTGTTTGCATATGTTGTGGCCGACGATCCCTAACCTTCTCATCGATAAATAACGAGTCAATCCAGAAACTGTTGGATTTAGGTATTGCAAAGAGGGGAGTAGCGAATCTCCAACACAGGGCAAGTTAGCAAGTGGATCGTTTGTGTTGTTAGGTGAATTTTGCCTTCTACTCAGGTTCGTATGCTACTACCTTTTCTTTCTTAGATCTTCACGGGAACGTTATAACTTTATCACGTCTGCTGATTTTGTATTCCGGCCTTAATCGATAAACATCTGTTATTTCTACTGATCTCAGCAAGGAAGGTGTGCTTTCTGTGCATGCCTATGTGCTGCGACCTCTTTGATAAATACAAATTCTTTTGTAGTCGTCGAATTGATGATTATACTTGTTGGTTCTCTTATTTCAATGCATGCAGCCTATTTTTAGCATTGAACAAAAACTTGTCTTAAAGAATTGATAGAATAACCAACAAGGCCTCTGATTTTTGTGTAGTGCAATATCTCAGCAATTGTCCAGGGCCCGTAGTAAATCCCCCCAAACTTCAGGTGAACTCAACTGAAACGTCAACTCAGCGTTAAGCTAGTTCAGTTGAATGTCTATTGATCTCACATATATCAAGACATGAAGCTGAACACCGAGTTGATAGTGATATCATCGGAGTTGAGTAGAAAAAGGAACTCGGTGTCGAGCAAGTTGTAAACTCTGAGTTGACTGGTCAGAAAATTGAAGAAATAGCGTTGCCAGCATAGGTGAGGCCGATAAGCACCTCTCGAGCTACTTAAAGCTCAACTCTGAGTTGACGGGTTTAACGACCGACTAACATGAAGTGCTTCGCGTAAATGGTCCAATTTTCTCGAACTGACATGTTTCGAACCGGTAATGCCTAACATCGGTATGTAAACGATGGAGGAGACTTCGTTCTGATTAGATACGAAGGAGACGAACCGAACACGGATGGGGTGTGGTACCAATAAAGTCGCTTGCACAGCATGTCATCCGCATTTGGGTATAAGTGTCCCGTGGGTAGATTTCTGCGAAAATTTCAATTTCCCACCACCGAACACTTGCGCGTTCCTTCGGCAACGGCGCCCAGTGGCGGGAAAAGGGGAATATATCGAAATTTGGGTATCCAATCAATCAATAGTCGATTCAAGGTGGCTTCATTTCGGAAAACTCGTTCAACCGCTCAACTCGGCATTGAGTGGTCGGATGAAGGACTACGGGGACAGGTGTTTCAAAGGCCGACCCTCAAGGTGGTTCCGTGAGGAGATTACACAGTTACACACCACAAGTAGAGGAGAGAGAAGATGTTGTTTGGAGAACGATAATGTTGTTTGATGTACTAGGTTATGAAGTAAAGGACTATGAAGTACCCTTGAACGTGACTTAAGTATTTAACGTCCACTACATCGAAGAAGAAAGAACGGGACGGACCTGGGTAATATTTCACTCTTATTCTCCCACATTACAAAAACCTTTTTCCACTATGTTACGTATAGAGTTGCTAATTTGTGGTTACCTACTTTTCCTAGTTGTGGCGTTAACGGAAGATGGTTGTTTATTAGAGTGATAGTGAAGTAGTACGAACTAGTGCTTGTTTTTTAAAAATTATTTTATTGTCTTTTGATATTTCTGTGCTTTACTGGTTTAGTTATCCTTCAGAGTGATTATGGGTGAACCGCTGACACACATTGGATCCCGTCCCAGACGCAGGAAGGTATGTATGTCTGGCTATCTTTAAGTTACTACAAATTGTAAAGAGTAATTTCCGTTGCTCTGCGTTTAATAATGTACGTTATGTGCTGATTTAGAGAAAGACCTATGAAGGAAATCATCTGAAATTAGAGATACAACATCGTTATGGTTTTATATAAGGTGTGCCATCCTAGATAGTAGAATTATTATGTGCGTATTCCGGCAAGTATTCTAGGCTGCTGTCACACGCTTCGAGAAGCATTCACCTTCGTTCGCTGCGGAAGCGGCGATGCTGGTTTTAGTACGTATGGATTGTGTGCGGAGCGTTACAGACACTGTCGCGCTAACCGGCAACTGGTCGATACGTATGAAGACCACAGTATCGCAGAGGCAGCTACTATGGAGCGCTATATGTGTCTCATCTCAGGATCGTTTTCGAGGTTTTTCTACAGGAATAATCTCCGGGAAACGCTGATCATAATCATACACATGGCTTTGCAGCTTGTGATATCGACTACAGAGAACTCCAAAGGCCATGTGAATACAGACCAGTGCCGGGACGGGGAGTGGCATTCCGTCTGTCTGCAGCATTCCTCGACGGATAATGTTTTGATGAGGCTCTCTGTTACTCTTTGCACAAGACAGCCGCACCGCAGCACTAGTACGTGCTCATGTGGCCGTTTGGAGTTCCCTGTAGCTCCTCCTCGTGGCAGATTCCGCCATCGCCTCCGCGAATTGTCAATGAGAAGGAGCCCGAAATTCTTTTCTTGCACGGTCGCGAGAAATCATGTGCACCATTGTGATCAGCATCTACTGATGACGCGTCTTCTTTCCGTATGAAGACCTCGAATACGGAGAACCCACCGCGCATTACGTCACAACAATTTCTTCCATTACTCTCGAAATTTACAAAGAGTGCGGGTTCACTGATGACGGACAAGTGTGCCGGAGCCCCGCAGTTCAGAAAAACCCCAGCATAGATGTTCATCAATTGAGAAAAAGCTCGCCCTGGCCCAATGGTGGAGAAACGCTAGGATACGGGTTCATGGATGGAGAATGTGTCTGCCGTAGCCCAGCAGTGAGGGAGACGCCACGATACAGGTGCCCGAATGACGAATGAGGAATGGGTCTGCCCTGGCCCAATAGTGGGGAAATTTAGTACAACACGGATCAATCGGCTCTGAAGCGACAACTCAAGAGTTGCCAAAAGAAGTCGTTTCAGAGCTTTCAATGGTTCAGAAGATGATAACATTGTTGAAAGCACTTGATTATCCACAAATTGATGAAATTTCGTAGTCGAAACTTTTTGCGGGTCATTCATCCGATTTTGTACTGAGAAGCACATAGTTCTTGGAGGAGATCGTACAATTATACATATTATATTGATTTGTTTAGAACACGTAACGTAAAGGAACATAACCTTGGTTACTTCATTAGGTAACAGAAGAATGCAATCGTTTAAAGGCAGCACCCACGGAAATTTCAGTCAGCGTGGTCTCAGCGTAATATTGGGTTTTTGACTATGGGGAACACGGGTAAAGTCTTCATATTTGACGGAACACATGAAAAGGGCGGTTTTGGGGTGCTTCCGTTTCGGTCTGTTAGAGCAGGGTGGTCGAGCTAAACGGTTGGGATCGAGCAAAAAGTCGATCACATTACCATCACTCCACCTATTTTCTCGATGCAGTTGGATTTTACTAGTTAGGCAACCTCTTGAGGAAAAAATTGGCACAAACAGGAAGAAAATAAAATTTTCATCGTACAGACGTGACTCAGAGGAAAACAAAACCTTATGATAGTTTATACAACTAAATGAAAACATTATTTGAGGGAGTGGGTGATTTTGGTGAAAAAAAAGGATTGCATGAATCAATAATAGGTAAAAGGAAACAAAGAAATCAGGCCACGATAATGTAGTACAAGCCGGAATCAGTGAATAAAAGGCTAATATGAGACAATTCCACTCGAAACCAGCGCCCAATCAGCTGGCAATTTCCATTTTGCGCGCTCCAAGGAAGATTTTTGAGGTCATTGCTAGCACGAAAACTCGTAAAACTTATTGGCTACTAGTCCTGCTGATCCATGTATTTAATATTATAACTCGTGATTGATAGAGTTCTAGCTGGTGCTATTATTGCGAAATTGACCCCACAATCGATTGGATCACGATTGGATCAAAATCTAGGAAGGGAAAATTTCCGTGGGTGCTGCCTTCAACCCAAACGTTTGTACTGTTTAGCGGGTATGTAACTCTGAATAGCAGTCATCGTGGGAATTATCATCGTTATCGGAATCATCGTTATCAGAAATTTCAACGAAATGCGCCTCCGATAACTGTGCCGAGTCAAAGGTCGTGATTGAAGAGTAGGTATTCGATGTACTTTTTTATTTTAAATTTGCTAAATATTTAATAGAGACTGATTTTCAATGGAAAGTGTTTTTTCAATATTCTCCATAATCCTGATTGCTGTGTGACAAACATCTGCCACACTAAATTTTTTCCATCTCATGTATAAGACATGCCACAGAACAAGAGGAGCGCGAGAGCTATGCAAAAACACAGGAATACGACACACAAATATTTTGTCAATAAGAAAGATTGATATTGCCCGTTGATGGTCAACATAGCTAACGTGAATATTTCACTTTTCTATATCATGTTTGTCTGCCTCATACATTCGCTGAATGCATCATCCAAAGGTAGATCATAAAGCAAAGCATAACTTGTTCAACTATGTTGAGGGAATATATATTAACAGCTTTTCTCTATAACTAACGCCCCTTCGGGACGCTAGAAAGTGGCGTGGGGCAGCCACTTGAGGTATGTGCAAAAGCTTCACACATGCGAAATGCTTAGAAAATTAACAAATAAGCA
The DNA here is from genome assembly GCA_000816745.1 of Ancylostoma duodenale. Lineage (NCBI taxonomy): Eukaryota > Metazoa > Nematoda > Chromadorea > Rhabditida > Ancylostomatidae > Ancylostoma > Ancylostoma duodenale. The sequence goes on from KN726557.1 coordinate 29,981, forward strand.
AAACTAATCATTAGTTGAGCTCAAACAAGTTGCAAATTCTTAATCACACATCAACATGTAGAGCTAATTTCCGAATGATACTACCTACTCTTTTTTTGTCCCACTTCTCATGCGCCTAAGGACCATGACCAGCCCCACCCAACTCTGCACGGGGGTATCTCCCACATGGTTTTAGTACTTGTGAACAATACAGTGTAACCAATGTCGCGCGAATCACCTGAAACGATTCACACTTCACGTTAGTGAGATAGATAGAACTGAACAGCTTCTACATGCTTACATAGGAAGGAAGTAGAGGTGGTCGACTGAGACACAAATGAGTGCGCAGCGCCCTCCCCCCCCCCCTCTACCCCATACTCCACCAGCAGACGTGCATCTTGGCTTTACCCCACTATTGGGCCACGGCGGACCCATCCTCCATCCGTGGACCCGAATCTTGGCGTTTTCCCCACTAATGGGCCCCCCTCGGAATCAAACTAAATGCTAAACAAGTAGAATACAAAACTTTGGACGAATACTACGACAAAGAACCAGTGTTCTTCAAATGCATATACTAAACGCTTCAAGACTTGAGTTGAATGCGAAAAAGGACTAATACTACAACAAGATACCAGTGTACTTCAAATGCATCGGTAGTGGGACAAAATGAAAAGGTCAGACCAGTTAGGGACCCGTAATTTCGGTCACAAGATAAAATTTGGTCTACATATAACTACATTGAACGCAATTAACTCTACATTGAAAGCAATTGACTGTGATAGTCCCTGATAACTTAGTTATCAGGGACTATCACAGTCGAGCCACCTATCAGTGCCGATTGTTGCTTTGCAGAGATGGGATGAATTGGACTGTCTCTTTAAGAGCCTGAAAGACATAAGTGTATGTGAAGTAATTGATGTGAGCGTGCAATAATGAGAATGTATTGCTTTCAGTGAGCAATAAAAAAATTCGAAATACAGGGGCTATGTCTCCTACATATAGAGGCTGTGTTCAGTCTTCATAGAATCATTGGAACGCAGATCGCACATGCGCGTGCGCCAGTAGCCTCAGACGTTACTTATACTTGCCGCACGGTAAAACTGCACAGTGCAAAATAGAGAGGAAGGTGCCCCTCACCAATTTTTCTACTCTGCAAGCATAAACAACGCCGGAATAAGTAACTCTACAGGCAGGACAAGCAAGAGTACAGACAAGTACAGACCAAACATAGTAGCCACCAGAGGAATGAAAGTAGACTGGAGAGAGGGCGAAAGGAGAGAGAGGGAAACATGAGGAAAGATTAGATGGAACAAAAAAGGGCAAAACTGTAGCAGCGATGACACACGGTGCTCGAATGGAGTGCGCAAAAACTCCAAATCAAAGAACAACCAACAAAGAACGAGCATAATCCTAGAACGAAGCTATGAGAAGATAAAAAAAGAAACAGGAAGGGGGAACAAGCAGAAATAAGTCATCAAGTCGCACAGTTTACTTTTCAAACTTTTAATAAAAAGAACTTACCTCAAGCTGATTGTTCGGAGTTCTTACAGCGATGGTCCTGTACACATCATCCTGATATCAAACATTTCGATGCCCAGGGTGACTTCCAAAAGCCGCACATGCGGACACATGCAAAATGGCGGAAGGGAAACGCACAAGGAAGAATAAATACACAGAGGGAGAAATGAACACGAAACAACAAGGAAAAAATGAAAACATGAGAATAATGAACACGAAACAACAAGGAAAAAATGAAAACATGAGAATACACAGAAGATAAAGAAAGGCTCCCCCTCTGGGTAAAGAGAAAGAAAGGAATTTCGAAAATCAGGGCAGCACTCGCAATATCTTCGCGGCAAATTCAGTACTGCTGACCTTTCAGCAGCATTTATGTGGACTGTTCTCTTCAAAAAAAAATGGGTGCTCCAGGCCTCGGCAGCTGATTGGCAATGGTGGGCGGGTCAGGCCGAACTCTCGGAGGATAGAGCTGTGATTCTCTGAGAAAGACGATATCACGATACTGCAGAATTCAAATCTGAGTCGTCGCGGGCATTTCGAAAATGCCGCGTGCGTTCGCAAGAGGCTGGCCATTTTCAAAACTCGCTTCGCCATTTTTTTCGTTTTCTCTCGTGTTTCGTGTCGTTATTCGTCGTGTTCTTGTTTGTTTTCGTTTTTTTCGTTTCTTTCGTGTTCTTTTCGCTTGTACTATCGTGATTGCTTGTTTTGACTTAAATGTAACCGTTTCTCAGGCATGCGACTAACTGCAGAGGCCAGGTTCACAGACGTTTTCAACATTGAAGTGGTCGGAGACCGAACTCGCACTGGAAATCATCATCAACATGAAGAATTACCCCAAGATAGAAGTAAGGATGATTTGGAAGTTTTCGTTTATGGAGTTTTTGCATACTCCGTTCGGAACATCCTGAACCAACGATGTTCACGTTGCTTTTCCCTCATGTTTTGTCTTCTGCCTTTTCCTTGTGTTCTCATTTCTCTTCTTCTTTCTTCATTTCTCTCTCGCGCGATTTCTAATGTGTAGATTACTGGAGTTTTGGCGAACTCCGTCGGGAACATCGTAAACCAACGATGTTCCCACTGATTTTCTTCTATTTTGTTTCCAATCTTTTCATTTGTGCTCTCATATCTCTTTTTCTTTCTCCATTGCTTACTCTAGTTGTTTTTTTTAACATGTAGATTGGCGGAGTTTTTGCGCATTCCGTTCAGAACATCATAAACCAACGGTGTTTACCTTCTTTTTCATGTGTGTTTCATTTTCTCTCGTTTAATTCATAGCTTCTAAAGCTTTCATCTCATTATCCTGTGTTAGACGCTCCATTTTGAGTCATGTTCACTTGAAGGTGATGATTTTGACTGTACTGATGGAGTTGCACTTTCTATGAAGTACATGTGTCTCCGAAGCCATGCGCAGGTGTATCCATGGGAAGTCCTGTCTGATAAGTTTCCAAATGTCACTTTTCTAGATTGTAGGAGGAGGATCCAATGCTGTAATGAAGTTGCACAACGTGGAAGCAATTCAAATAGATGCCCGTTTGTTGCAATGCAGGTAAGATGAATGATGACTTGTTTAGTAGCGATAAAATTTCGCTGTTTAGTAATATGTCTAGCTTATTTGAAATCTGTCCTGCTACCCAGAGAACTTCGAGAGCAACAAAGACGAAGGTGACTCTTCCGACATTTTATCTACTTTGGAAGGAGGTGATATAAACGACGTGAGTCGTGTATATCGTATACAGAACGTTATGTTTTAGGGTCAAACTTAAGTGATGCGAGTGAAATCTCTCGATCCTAGGATGTTCTGATGGACACTTCATTGCACATGGACGTTGATACTCTGGATACTGAAGGCCCGTTTTATTTACAGATATTTTTGGTACTACCTCTCGTGCGATAATCATGATTATTGTGCAGCCGCATATATAATTCGGTTTCTATTTGAAGCAGTTGATAAATTGTAATTTTTTCTATGGTGTGATTTATTTTTGAAATAAGATGAAGGCTCCTTGTACTCTTTCTAATTCTTACCACCTATACTACCATACTGTCCGTAGTTTTCGTGTTGGTAAATAAGTTGAGTGGAGTTTAACAAGTTTTTAGCTGAGTACAGTATGCAATGAGCACCACTCGCTTCCTCCGCTGCCATACTCGGTTCCTGACAAAGTACGTGAGGAAGTCACATCGCCCAATGGTAGCGGGTCGACCATCGATGCTTTCGAGGATGCTGAAGGTGCACCGAGATTTGCTGATTCGACAACGAACACTGACGGCAATGACGAGGACGCACAACCTTCCGGCACACAAAATCGCGAACACCAGCCTCCTGACATCAGTACGTTCCACTAGTTTGTCACTGTAACTTAGTATTCCATTCCAGTCATCTTGTGACTCATTGTAAACTAGTCGCTTTTCGCGTTGAGGCAGAGGCTCCTCTATTTGGTTAATTTTGTCATCCACCTCGGCGTTAGCGATGCGATGCTCGGATATTTCGACGACTTGTTCAATGTGTTTGCCGGCACTCCTCGCAAAAGCTCCGTGAGTTGGAAATGGGAATGTGTTTCTTTTATTGCCCTTCGTTGCTTCTGATTTGGATCATCTTTCAATTTTTACTTTGGATCTCTGCACTTTTTTGTTATACGTGTATATTAACTAGCGCCCCTACGGGACGCTAGAAAGTGGCTGGGGCAGCCACTTGAGATATGTGAAAATATTTTGCGCCCACAAAATCCTCACGAAATTGAAACAGAAACGAAAATAGTAATTAATTGAGCATGGATACGGAATCCTCCTTATGATTTGCTGTGTGTTCTACCAGTCTGGCAGTGTGGCCAGTTCCGCACTTCCTGTACCCGATGCTAGCCTTCCTCGAGGTTTCTTCATTCACAATAGCATGTGAAGCTACTTTCCAATGTAATGGCACATATACCGTTTGTTGTCATCGCACTTCTTAAAGGCACATGGACCTATCATGGCCAGCCACTCTCAACTCTTCGTGAGGATATCCTTCAGATGAATCTAGTAGCTGTGAACTATTTGCTGTAGCCGACACAGTGTAAAAAAGAACTCGAAATGATTGAAGTTTAGATTTTTTGGAATACATACTTCCACAGATGATGGCCTGCTTCTATATCTAAGAGGAAATAGAGGAGGTCGCCTAAAAATTTGATTGTGCAAACCCGTATCCTGGCGTTCACAATTGAGCCACAGCGGACCCCTGCTCTAACGGCATAACCACACCCTGGCATCCCCACTACTTTGGGGTACAACAGACCCATTGTCCATTCGCTATCCCGTTTGCTGCAGTTCCCCTATTTTTTAGGCTACAAAAGACTCATGTGCCATCGGAGGCACGACCTTAGCGTCCCGCACACCGGGGCCACAGCGGACCAGTAGCCCATACTCGCACCCGTATCCTGGCGTTCCTAGTAAGTGGGCCACATCGGGTCCCTACTCCATCGGCATAACCGTATCCTGGCATTCCCACACTTTTAGGCCGAAGCAGACCTATCTTCCACCGCTGAACCCGTATTCTGTCATTCCTCACACCTGGACCACATCAGACCTCTCCATTACCCACGGACCCACACAGTATTTAGGAGTTCCCTTAACTTTTAAGCCACACCAGACTCATGTGCCATCGGGGAACGTATCCTGGAGTTCTTCACGCGTCGGCCACAGCCGACCCGCCCTCCGTCCAGGAACCCGCATCCTGGCGTTCCTAATAAGTGGGCCACAGCGGGCCCCTGCTCCACCGTCATAACCCGATCCTGGCATTCCCACACTTTTATGCCACAGCAGACCCATCGTCCATAGGTGAACCCGTAATGTAGGATTCCTTATACCTGAGTCACATCGAACCTCCCCTATGCCCACGAAACCGTTTTTAGGAGTTCGCTCAGTTTTTAAGCCACTGCAGACCCATCCCCTTCGGTGGACCCGTATCCTGGAGTTCCTTTCAACTTTAAGGCCACAGAAGGCCCATGTGCCATCGAGGGTGCGCACCCCGGAGTTCCTTACGCGTCGGCCACAGCCGACCCGTCCCCCGTCCGGGAACCCGTATCCAGGTGTTCCTCACAGCTGGGCCACAGTGGACCTCTCCTTTACCCGCGAAACAGTATTTAGGAGTTCCCTTAACTTTTAACACGTTGGTGACAGTGCCGATTTTAAACGTATCGCCGTGTGGGACACGCGCGCTTTTGGACGCTTGTGTTCTGTGCTCGACCGGTGGTGCACGTGGTCCCACGGGGCAGTAATTTCTCCCCTCCATGTAGAACGCTAACCTTTTTCATAAAAATTATGTTTCCGATCGTAATTCTTAAGAATTCCTTCCCGTGTTTGTTGTTTACTGTTTTGTTACTACCATGGTTTTTCTGAAAGTTTGTTGGTCTTTTAGTTATTCCAGTCTGGAAAACCAATGAAAAAGTTCGAGAGAATATCACCTTTGCCCACTGCGTGTATAGAGATCTTGTATATCTATTAGTACACTACTACATAGGAATTAGCTAAATAAGATCGCTTCACCAAGATAGGACGCTAAATAGAAGGTGCACGACTGGTCGTGCACGCGGTCCCACGGCGTGAACAACCAGTCCTGCACGTTGTCGCGAACGTGTTAAGCCACATCAGAACCATGTGCCAACGGGCGGCCGTATCCCGAAGTTCCTCACACCTCGGCCACAGTAGACTCGTGTCCGCGAACCCGTATTCTGACTTTACCCTTTATTCCATGAAGTTCCCTTAAGTTTTGGCCATAGAAGACCTATGTGCCATCCGCGAACCCCTATCCTGGAGTTCCCTTAACTTCTAGGCCATTGCAAACCCATCCCCCTCCGGTGGACCCGTATCCTGTAGTTCCCTTAATCTTTAGGTCACAGAAGACTCATCGTCCATTGGCGGACCGTCCTGGTGTTTCCCAAACTCTTGAACCACAGCAGACCCATCGTCAATCCGGGAACTCCTGGCGGTCCTAATAAGTGGACCACAGCGGGCTCCTACTCCACCTGCATATCCGTATCCTGGCATTCCCACACCATTAGGGTACAGCAGACACATCATCCATCCGCGAACCCGTTTCCTGTAGTTCTCTTACTTTTAAGGTACAGAAGACCCATGTGCCATGAGGGGGGGGGGGCGATCCCTGAGTTCCTCACGCCTCGGTCCCAGCCGACATGTCCTCCGTCCGGGAACCCGTACTCTGGTGTTCCTAATGAGTGGTCCACAGCGGGCCCCTACTCCATCGGCATATCCGTATCCTGGCATTCCCACACCTTTAGTGTACAGCAGACACATCGTCCATCCACGAACCCGTTTCCCGGAGTTCCCTTATTCTTAGGCTACAGAAGACCCATGTGCCATCGGGGGCCCTATCCTGGAGTTCCCTTAACTATTGGACCACAGCAGACCATCCCCCTTCGGCGGACCCGAGTGCTTTCGTTTCTTACACCTGGGCCGTAGTGGACCCAGCGAACCCGTACCTTGACATTTCCCACAATTCTAGGCCACAGCGGTCCTCTCCTCCTTTGGCATAAAGGTATCCTGGCGTTCTCACACTTTTGGACCACAGCAGACCCATCGTCCATTGGTGAACCCGTATTCTGAGGTTCCTCATACCTGGGCCACACCGGACCTTCTCCCATGCTCGTGAAACCGTTTTTAGGAGTTATCTTAACTTTTAGGCCATTGCAGACCCATCGTCCGTCGGCGGGTCCGTATCCTGGAATTTCCTTAACTTTTAGGCCATGCCAGACTCATCATTCATTGGTGGACCCGTGTCCTGGTGTTTTCCAAACTCTTGGACCACAGCGGAACCATCGTCCATCGGTGTGCTCGCATTGTGGCGCTCCTCGCAATTGGGCCACAGCGAACCTCTACTCTATCGGCACAACTGTGTCCTGGCGTCCATCACACTTTCAGGCCACAGCAGACCCGTCGTTTTTCGATGGACTGGTATCCTGACGTTGCTCACAATTCAACCTCACGGTACTGCTTTTGGTCTAAAGTGTTCGGAAAGAGTGCTTAGCCATTTCCAAATGTGATCTCTGTGTGTGCTGCAATTTTGTGCCGTTTTCTTCGCCACGGATGCTTGTCACGAAGATATGGAAGAACAACTGAGGGTTTTTCTTATCTATGAATTGTTTAGAGTTTTTTTTTCTGTATCTGAGATATGAGAATGGTTTTTCTCCCATACATACATTGTTATAGTCCCGCGCTTCGACGCTTGGTGTACTTTTCACTGTTTGGGGTTCTTTTGATGGTACTACCACGAATTTTTTGAACGTTTGAAGTACTTTGATCCTTTACTGGTCGGGAATGTGATTTTCTAATCTCAGCTGGGAGTTTCCTTTGATAAGTCACGTCCTAGTCCCACTCTTCCGATTTTTCCAGTCTTCCATGGTGTTATTCTGTGATTTCTTGGTGGGAGGGTGCCTTTCACTGATTTCGGCGAAAAATCACACCGGAACGGGGAAAAATTATACAAAGTGTCGGAGCGTGGGACTACCCTACATTCACCAATAAATCAACATTCAGTATTAAAATAAATCTCTAGATCAATGCATATGTGAAACATGTTCGTTTGCACTGTTTTTCCATAGCTTGACTGGCAAGTTGTAAGTAGTAACCAATCAGAAACAGCAGGCAACACCATAAATATACAAAGCCCACAAAACTACTACCTAAAACACATACGATGCGTCCAGGTTCGTTCCCATTCGTGTCTCAAACTGAATTCGTCCGATTCCGTAGGTTTTGAGTGAAAACAACTTGAAAACTATTGAACAGCGGCCATCTCCAACCCCCAACATCAATGAAACCATCGCGATGGCAGGGGACGTAGCGTTGCAATGACGGGGAACGTCGCGTCGCGATGGCAGGGAACGTCGTGTCGCGATGGCGGCGAACGTCGCGTCGCGATGACAGGGAACGTCTCGTCGCAATGGCAATCACCAGCGCCGATCCGAGAGCAAGGAGGATCCCAAGTGCAGTGGTTATCCTGCTCCGTACATTGTGCTGGCTGACCTGGTGGTTGCGAGACCGCATTGAGGATTTGAATCGCTCACTGTGCAAGGATTTCGAAAGTGCGGGTCCCGCGAGGATCTACCTCGCTCCATAAATCGGTTTTTCTTATGACGTCTGCGCATCTCTCCCTCCACCATTGCCTATGCACAGCACTGCACAAAAGATTTCGCAAGACTCTCGTGGTCTGACGCCAGAAAAATCTGGACCCTTACCAGTCTTTATATAGGAGGATATCTTTCCTCTAGTTGAACGTGCCGGCAGACTTGCTCCACTTGGTCTTCGAAAGTCTGCTGAAATACGATTATCGCAAATTTTTCTTTTGTGACTACTACGACCAGCGACTTTCGAATAAGCAAGCAGTTTGTGGAAACAACGGATGTCTCCTGCATGAGTGTGATTTCCACTTCTAATTCAAACGCGTCTTGAGTCTTCTGTAGGACATTTCCGATTGATTTAGAATTAACCCGAAAAGGACATAAAACCTGAGAACGACGTCCACCTTTTGTGTCAAAATCCGTCCACAGCTTGAGATCATTCTGAAGAGCTGTATGAGAAAGTTTGTCGAGATTCATAGGAACATTCACTGGGTTGGCGTATCATTGATTTTGTGCGATTTGATCCCGCTTAGCTAATAGCTTGTTTTCTATCGTTCAGAGGTTGGTTAATCCTATCAGACCAAACATTTCGGATTTCCCTCAATATCCTGGAGACATAGAAAGCCCTTCGGAACTCGATGAAAACAATATCAATATTGCTTTGACTCTAAATATAGATGGTGTGAAGTTGAAGAAACCGATGTGGTTTGATACTAGTTTTTAGTATCTTCTTGTTTATCCTTCTCGTGTAACGGACCTATCCCTGCTAGTCTGCTTTTAGCTCCGAGGCGTGGCCCATTTATTTGTGACTCGAGGGTCTACCTTTCAAAGAGAAGAATAGTCCTGAGAGCAATATTTTGGCAGCGATCATGTTCACCACAAATACTCCTTCCGAAGCACTTCTGCATGAACTGTTCAGAAGGTTAGAGCATGCTCGACTTTGAGTTGAGTTCTCCTCTATGCGTTTTCGTTTTGAAGTTGAAACAGGAACTCGCAGAAATAAAGAGAGAAGGCATCGTTATCAGAGATGATCTGGACGTGGAGTGGCGTTGCATGCCTACCTTAAAGAACAAACATCATCAGCGATGTAGTTTCACAGCAAAATGGCTAGAACGGTACAGGTAAATAGTGGGCATTTACGAATATATCCTTCAATTACAAACATTCAGGGGCCACATGCGTCATTGACATTACCCAGTGTAAACGTGTTAACATCACACGAATTTACCCATCGCTAACACGGGCAACACACTTACCCTTTGTGATCTCAATGATGAATCCATGCCCAGGAAATACCCATATGATGGACCTCTAACAATGGAAAAGTGTCACTCCGATGCGCTGCATATGTTGTTAGCTGGAGTGACAGTAGATTTGATGAAAGGTGCATTTTTCTTTCTACTGTTCGCTGACCTTGGCTTTTTATATCGTCCTTCAGAAATGTATCTCCCCAACAACCAAGTGGCGATACTGAAGGTGGAGAGTCGAAAGACCTTGCTACTAAGTCGAGTCATAGAAGATTGCGTCTGCTACATCTACGCGACGCGAATCGTGATAGGACTTGATGATTTTTCAAAAATGACCGCTTCAGGGAAGGAAGAGGTTAAAATGTGATATCCCTAAAAGTTCTCGCGCATCTAAATTATTTCTCATCAGCTAATGTTTGTCCTCTGCGCGGATCCATGTGGATCCGTATGTATCCTGGCATATCGGCTCCTTGTGCGCATGATGGCTGATGGAGAACTTGACGACGATACGGTCCGTGAAATCGAAAATGTCACGGAAACAATAAAACTTCTCTGGCACGACGCAGCAATTAAGCTGTTCAATTTAAAGTTGCATGTGAGTTCTGCAAACTTTTTCTATCGCAAGCACTGCGTGCAAAACTGCGTTCGCCCAGGTATTGGTGGACCACGCCATTCCGGAGGACATGGGGAATACAGGCACCCCGTACCAATGGACGTCCGCACGTTTTGAACTGCTCCATCGTCGACTGCAACTGCGCTTGCCTCAAAACACAACGAACTGTGAAGAGCTCGCCGTTGAGAAGTTAGTGGCCAACTTGAATGTCCTTTTTATTTTTCTTTTTTACTTTTCGATTTAGCTTTTCAGTCTTTTTTTTCAGTTTTTTCTTATTTCCGCTTTTGTCATCTCGTTTTATTATATTTTTATGGGTTTTTGAGAATAGTTTGAGAAATTCAGCTTTATCAGTTTTGTCGTGCGAACTGGCATCTGAATTTAAAAACGAGGTCGAGAGAACAGAGGCGCCTCCATTGTTGCGGTTGAAAAACAGAATCCTCGAAGGAGTCACCGGACAATGCGTGTACTCTATCGAAGTGCCTGCGCAGAATCAAAAAATAGAGGAGTGAAATCGTGTTAGGTTAAGGTTGCCCATTGAAATGGACCTCGGATATTTTTGCTCAGTTCTTTGTAGCTCAAGCATTGAATTCCACCATCTTACTTCGGAGCAT
>KN726558.1:21659-33774 GCA_000816745.1 Ancylostoma duodenale
AAAGAAAGAAGGTCCCTCCCACAAAAACGCCCGTGTCCAAGACATAGTGCGTTTATTGATCCTGTCCATCTCCATTTCAATTGCTGAATCTGAAATTGAAACCTTATCAGAAATTTTGCGGAATTCGGATTAAAAACATCCACAATCTCATCCTCATCCAATTCATGCACTTCGTCCAGATATTTGGTAACCATGGCATCGACTGTTGATTTGATTGTTTGAAATATGTATTGATTGGAGTAAACAATATCATGCTTTTCAGGATGAACCTGCTCTTTAATTTCGCTTTTTTCTTTGAAATTTCTTCTGCGTAACCGTAAAAACATAGATGCTGTATTAACGGGCCTGCTGTCTTTGAGATCGGCATGTATTTCTTTGTGGAGTTATAGGTGCGGTATTCCCTCGTTGGACGATAGCTACACAAGAGCACTAGATAGATTTATTAACGACAGATAGGGACAGGAATACAGCACTGGGAGATGTGATGGCGTTGGACATCCAGAGTGGAGGCGGCTGGGTCCGAGGTTGTGAGGAGCACATCGCTCGTTCCTCTCTCTGATCTGTTTGTCCATGGCTCGTCCTGCCGGCCTTATATACGAGGCGTTGTTCGTCCGTTCCCTGTAATCAGCAGCATTCATCTCCGGTTACAGTGTTCGTGCTTTGAGCTTATCTGCTGAACTAGCTGAACTCTTACAGTGGTTCCACTGGAACACTTATGGCATGGCAATGAATGTCACCAACTTTCAATCGCCTCGTCTTTCATGAAACTAGGGATGAATCCTATATATCGATCCTTTTAATACAGATAATTTCTGTGTCAGAAAAGTTACCACATGGATTACTGGCTCATGGCAGCAAAGCCTCCATAGAGGCTAGACATTTGACTCGATGGGATTTTTGAGGCACAGACTGTGGCCAAATGGCCGATTTTTAGAGACTCAGGCGCGTTCGTTTCGGGACTCGCCAATTATGTCACTGCTGGCTCTCCCGCATGCACGTGGTAGTGATTTCATTATCTTCGCTGGCGGTCGCGCAGCATAGGCGTGAGGGTATGCTTTTGAGCTTTCAGCCTGCACAATGTACGCAGCAAGAAAACCAACCTTCCACTGTTGCAACGCTGCAGGCACCTCCAATGAAGGAGTTTTATGGGAATTGCAACGTCTCGGAAGTTTGGTGGAGGCTGGACTTATGCGGTCGCCTCAGCTGGTGGATACCATTGCTGAGTTCTCGCAGTGTTTGTGCAGTCACGATATCCGTTCGTTTCGAGACAGGTTCTGCATTAACACACAGAGTAGAAGCCTCAAAATATCAAGGCATGACATTGTGTAACCAATCAACAAATGGTTGATCAAAATTAACAAAAACTTAGCCAACATTTCTGAATAACTCCCATGCCTTTACCATTACTCTCGAGATTTATAAAGGACACGGGTGCTCCAATAGAGAACAAGTGTGCCGTAACTCAAAAATGGTAGCGGAAGCGCTAGGACAGGGCTTCGCCGATGGAGATCAAGTCCGGTTTGGCCTAATTGTGAGGAAAAACCCCAGAATAAAGGTGACTGTTGACCTGGATGAATAGCCCATTGTGGCCCCATAGTGTGGAGCACACAAGCATACAGGTCGGCCATTGTAGGATCGGCTCGCTCTGCCTCAATAACGTGGAGAACGCTAGGATATGGGTCCACCGATGGAGTAAGGGTTCGTTGTGGCCTAATAGTGAGATAAACACCAAAATGCTGATCCACCAATGGAGGAAGGACCCAAGGACCCGCCGTGGCCCAACAGTGAGGAAGACATCAGGATACGCGTCTGCCGATGGAGAAAGGGCCCTCCGTGGCCCAATGGTGGGGGGACGCCAGGGTACGGGTCCGTCGACAGAGAACGGGTCCGCGTGGCCCAGTAGAGCCGTGGGGGGACGCGAGGTTGCGGATCCGCGAGGAAGGATCCGCCTTTGCTCAATAGTGTGCAGAACACCAGGATACGGCACCACAGATGGAGAAAGTGTTCGCTACGGCTCTACTGTGAGCAAATCGCAGAATGTTGATCCACTGATAGACGGAGGACCCGTCGTAGCCCAATGGTGTGGAGAACGTCAGGATACGGGTTCACTTTGGTGTGGAGAATGTCGGGATGCGAGCCCGCCCCTGGAAGACGCCAGAATGCCAGCGGTCAGATGGGGAAAGGACCTGCCGTGGCCCAGTGGTGTGGAACACCAGAAAACGGGTCCGCCAATATAGGACTGGTCCGTTGGTGGCTCAACAGTGAAGATGACGCCAGAATACGGGTCCACCGATGGAGAACGCGTCTGCATTGGCCCGCTAGTGAGGAATACGCACGAATGCGCTATACGATGGGGAACGAACTTCTCATACTCATACTCAACTCATAAAAAGAAGTTCATGTTTGGGCCCATTTAAAGGGAAGGTCCGGTCAAAATCTTGCCCACCCAAGTTTTTTGCTCTCTGAAGTACAAACCATACGTTATGCCCATATCTCAAGTTTGAGACCTCGATGTAAGATCTATCGTTAGATATGGGACAAAACAAAACGGAAGGATTACGGTAACCATGGGAAAACGCGCTCCAACCGACAAAGGCTGCGCGAGTGCATACTGAACAACAATAGACACTCAGATACATGCAGCCTTCCGGGCACTTCGTGAAACTTTCCCCACCCCATCAGACGGACTTCCGTTCTATTGAATATGAATTTTTCCTACGACGCCACAATAGATGGCATGTAGGGGGCGCCGAATAACGTCATCTGAAAGCACGGACACCGCAAACCTGCAAACGCCGTGCCGAAATTGGTCGGTAGAAAGCATTCGTTGTGGGACTTTTTCAAGGATTTTTCTATAAATTTCGTACAAGGCATCGCCGTGGGCTACGAATTCAATAGAGATTTGGGAGTTGGAACTTTGCCCGGACCTTGTCTTTAAAGATTGGTTCTGCTTCTTAATCAATTTTCAGGAGATTTGGCAAGCGCGAAGCTTTCGCACATGCCCCAAATGGCTGCCCACCCCTTTTTCTAGCATCCCGAAGGGGCGCTAGTCTTTAACAAGGTAGAATAACATCGCCATAACCTCAGCAGCAAATAGTCCCACTATTATTATTACACTGCCAAAAAAAAAGACATTTTGGAGAAACAGAAAAGGGGTTGGATGATAAGAAAAGTTGGTGCAATTTTAGAGGTATGGAGATGTGTTTAATCCTTCCAAAATGTTTCTGATTCTGTGTTTTTGTTTGTTTTCCTTTCTCAATCAGACGAGTTATCTGTCAAGAGCGGTACCGCAGCACAATAATGGTAACTGTCTGACGATGACACCCGGCAGTTGATGAACAATGTACATTTTTAATCCTTTGTTCGGTCTCACAACCCCTCCTGCGTTCACTCCTCTCATTTGTGAACAACCATACCTCACCGGCCTCCTTTATATACTCAACCTCACCCTTATCATTTGATCACCAGTAGCCACCAATAACATGCAAGAAATGGCAATCATTCCCTGTCATCATTCCACGTTAAATCGGTCACAAGAGCTAGCCATGTCATTCAAGCGAGAGCTTGAACACCCTTATCACAGCGTTCGACCCGTCTCCCCCACTTCTGGGTGCCATCATAGCCCTTCTCCACCTACGGACCCATTGTACACCATCCGATGATGGCGCCCAGAAGAGTGTGCACCAAGACGGGACGTTACTGTTCTATGCAGGGTCCACTGACGTAGAGTAAAGGCAGCAGGAAAACAATGCAGTGCTACATTTTCCCTTGTTTTTCCACCGGGAAAATTGATTAAACAAGAAGTTATATTGTTGTTTTTATGAGATGAGTTAATGCGAGCGAAGCGAGCATTAGAAGAAGTCTGGAAGTCCGGCGTTAGCCGGACGGACAGATTGGTATATAATAACGGGCTTAGCTGTTTAAATGTGTGTCTGTATGTATGTAAGTATGTGTGTAACACCGTTACGAAATTCTAGGATTAGTCAGTGATCGTGATTGTGGGATCATATAAAAGGCTAGGAACGGGTGTGATGTGGTGAAGTAGGGTATGGATGAGATGGAGCAGAAGGGCGGATGGGGTACAATGGGTCCGTAGGTGTAGAAGGGCTATGATGGCGCCCAGAAGTGGGGGAGACGGGTCCAACGCTGTGATAAGGGTGTGCCGGCGCCCAAAAGTGGGGAGACGGGTCCACCGCTGTGATGTTGCTGCACGGGCGCACAAAGTGGTCCGTGTGCACCAGAAAAGGCTCCAATGCCATGGTAATGGTGGTCGTCATTGAAAAGTGGAGAAACACCGCGGTACGGGTCCGTTTCTGGATTAGGGATATGCCGATACCCGCTTCGACCTTCCTTCCTACATTTTCCTCTGACAGCCTGGATGTAAATTATTCTCTTCCACATCTTGATCGACCACCCTCTTCGTTCTGTTTGTATATACAGATAAACCCTTATCACTTCAATTTCCACAACTGCCAGCTGACAATTTGCTAATTTTTTGACCGTATTCAACATGCATCGATTCATGGAATTGACAGTACTTATTGTGGGAACTTTACTGGTGCTCGAAATTCAGCAAGACTTGCTCGGAATTCCCGGGTGCCACTCCGATACGTATCACAGGTGATAAGACGGAATGTGCGAAAACGTCTTAGTGAAAATCACGGAAACATGTGGGGAATGAAGTTATCCATGTGTGGGGAATGCTGTTAAATGCGAAGATTGGGTGTTGTTTAGGCCGATCCCGCGAGCTGACAATTTCTGAATATTCAAAATATAGAAGGACTAAAAAACAAGAATTTACTCACAGTGACAACAAGGAAGTTTTGAATATATGTGACGAACACCCTAAGAAATTTTCATATGCTAGCTAGTGCTTTAAGAGGCGCTTGTTATGATCATTTGAATGTAAATAATTTCATACGCAATATGGTAGATTGACTATTGCCTTACTTGCAAACGGCCAATTTTACGGGCAATTCAACTAAGTTTAAGGGTGAATGAAAATGTCGAGTTATTCGACGAGTAGTCAAATAACCTCCTTTTTTCGAATAGTAGACATTTCGAATAACTCGATTTTTTACTCAACTGGAATAGTCGATATTTTGAATAACTCGATTTGAAAGCTTCTTTGAATAGCAGATATTTCGAGATACTCGAGAGTCAGTTTATTTGGAACTCGAATCGATTTCACTCGGTCGGGTCAAATTTACAATACGGAAGTTGTTTTCTGATCCTCCGACGTCAGCTCTTCCTATCACTATATCGCGTCACACAATTCAACTTGCTACGTTGTTTCTGCTGACAGCCACGCGCAATCACAAAGAAGGGAACGACTACTGAGCGTTTGGACCACCCTTTCTTACCAGTAACGATGAATAAACGCTGAGAATCAGTATGAATGGAATTATTGTTCAGGTTTGGAAAATAGAAGTTTTGAGACTATACTTTGAGTTGAGCTATGTACTCCCGGAAGATTTTGCGAGATTTTTTTTCTTCTAATGTAGAGGGTAAGTTGTTGCGTTAATCACATTATCACGTCCACTTCATCACATGATGTAATATTTGAGCTGTTACAATACAATAATTTCTACATGAGCTATCCATAACATCGAATCCGTAATTTTAACAGCTTTGGAGCATTAAATCAAAGACGTTCTGTGTTCATTCATTCAAATTTTCTATGTTATTCATGCTTACTGGCTACAGAGGTGCTGCAAACGCTTAGTAGTCGCTCCCTTGTGAATGCGCCTGGCTGTCAGCAGAAACTGCGTAGCACCTGTTATCCATGGGGCCTTAGGTACGATAGTGGTGAGACAGGGGTCAAAAAAGTGAAGGTTGTCTGGGCCAAGAAAGTGAAGGTTGTTCCAGAGGATTGAAGTTCACAGAGTACAGGACAATAAAGCCCTATGACCTCACATTCAAAGTCGGAATGTTAGATATGCTCACAGTTTTGACAATCTCACTCTAACATGTCAGACAGCTGGCATGTTAGAGCGAGATTTGCACAGGCGCCATGCTTGATAGTGTCCCAAATTGATTTTCGCTAAATATTTCGGTAATCTCACAAAACTGTATGTTGCGCAGTTGTCACTGTTTTTCTCCATAGAATTTCCTATAGAACAACACCAAGACCCACAATTTTTACTAGGAATCCACAAAGCAATCAATTTTTTCAAATCTAGACGGAGGATTTGCGCCCTTTAACATTTCTCAGCAATTTCCAGCAACCGTGAGTTGCGCAGTTGTCTATTTAATTGCTAATATCCTTGCGCATACAGTGGTCATAAAAGCAAGGGTCTTTGTAGGAAACTGGCCCAGAGAACAGGCTATGTTCAAAAACGTTTTTCCACTGAAAATCTCTTTCAATTCGAAAAATCAGGTGTTGCGCAGTTGTCAGCTGCCGAGCCCGTTCGATTACGAGTTGAATGGTATATAACTGGTATATAACTTGGTACTTCATTTCATGCTGGGCTGAAAAAGCCCACCTGAGACAAAGCCCCGTGTAGCTCAGGGGGGGGGGGTTAGCGCGAGAGCACGCGATATGAGAGTGCGCTCGACGCGAGGGTGAGACTGACAGGGCATCTGTCTCACCCTGGATTTTTCGTCGGGAGTGAACGAAACTACCAAGAATTATATATCATATCAGCTCAGAATTTATTTCCGAGTTCAGATGACAACAGCGCAACTCTTGTTTCTCCCAAATAAAAGAGATATCGTGGTTTTAACGTTTTAGGAAATTTCCCAGTTATTCTCAGCTGCATTTCTGTCATTCCAATACTATCTAGTGTAACGTTTCATTGCTATTTCATAAGACAACTGCGCAACACTTACTTTTCTGAGCTTAAGGTTATAAGCCATGCGAAAGCCCAGATTTCAGGCTATCTCATGCCTATATTTTCAACAGCTTTTCTCAACCCATTTTATATGTAGAATTTGATCCGCAACTGCACTTTCCATGTATACCTGCCTTTCCGGAACAAAATATGGGACTTTGTGCACCCTTTTGCGATTCGGGGCTGTGCCCCGGATCCAACTTGTCATCATCATCGTAGGTGAAGGTTCCCCCAAGAGCTCTACCGTGAACGATGGTGGGTTGAGACGCGTCTCAGGATATCCTACCTATGCATGTAGCATCGTTAGCCACGCTCCTTTCTCGACAGGACCCAAACGCTCTTACTAATAGGGAGCATCTAGAAGCCGATGTTTAAAAGAGGTTGATTATAGTGGTTTGTGGATGCCGTCCGAATTTTGTTGGAAATACTTGAGAAAAACATTGGAATTTAGTTGAGCTTCATGCTCTGATTTCTGACCAAGCTACCTTCCACAGTGTAATCATAGAGATGGTGCAAAAGCTCTCTTGAAATCTTTTTCTGAATTTTTTTTCATGAATTTAGTGGGCCAGTGCGTTGAGGAACCCAAAGCAGTACCAACAGTCGCCGTTGGCAGTGTTCTTGCTAGTAGTTGATAGGGCAGCGCGCAGCGCTAAGCTGAAAATGCCGATGGGATCCTCTGAAAGGTTCAGCGTCTCTCAATCCCACATCATCTTCCGCACGCGGTGGGCTTGCGACGCACTGCATATTACATACCGCAAAGTGATTTCTGGTGTTCAGATGTAATTAGAATCAACAAAATGAGGCAATGATAATATTGGGGTCAAAATTAGCAAGTAAATTAAGTATGACAAACTAGCTTCTTTTAAATAAAGGGAAATGAATGGTAAAATAATAGGAATGATATTGCAGCACTGTTTTTTTTTTGTCAGCTTGGTGAGAAATGGCGCATTTTTGTGTTTCCACATATTGTATGAACAATAACTTGGGCAGATGATGTGATCCCTTCGTCCGTGCAATTTTATCAAAATGAATTTCATTTTAGGAGGGGAAGAAAATTATCGAAAGAATGAAAGAAATGGTAACAGAAGAATTCATTGACACAATTCGTAAAAATTCATGGTTAAATGAGAGCCATAAAAACGTAAGTTCTCTGCTCCACATGAAAAGGATAAATTGAAAGAAAACAAATCTTTGAAAATTAGTGACATTAATCACATGTGATACGGGTGAAGATTTGTTGCTTTCTTGAGAATACTCCTCCAGGAGAAGAGCGGTTTCCATCGCCGCTTTCATCCGATGACAACGACGACAAACGTAGATTTTTCATTTTTTGTACTATTTTTGATTATCTGGTGGTCTTTTTTGTGCTGCGATCACACTTTTTTTATATGTTGTGTATAGTTCGCCAGCACGGCACTTCAGCGGCTCCAAAAACTTTTTCCTTACATTTTCATATTTTCACCTCACACCAATATTTTCTTCAGGAAGCCCGGCCATGGGGTTAATTGAGGTGCTGAACATCGAAACCGTACTCGATTTGTGCCGTAACTTCATTTTTACACGGCCACAACGGGTATACTTTAGATGTGGTATTTCACAGAATCCTCTCAAATTCTGCGGGTTTATTTCAGACACTAATAACGATTACCAACATCGCTTTGTATATCACTTCTATTTTATTGCCAAAATCAATGCTTTCTTCCCATTCGTACTGCACTTCTGAACAGAAAACAAACATGGAAGCTGTGATCAGCATATAAAGTTACTCCTTTACGCGAAATTTCAGAAAATTCTGCGGGATGCTGTATCTGCTGTCTGCAACGTAACCATGCATAGGTGGAATGCAGTGCTAACTGAGAGTCATATTACTATTCAGCATTTTCAAGTGATCCCTCTTGGCGAAGTTTTGGCGAAAAAAAAATCTTCGATACTTTCAAGCCAGCTAGGGGTGCGGGGCAATGCCTTACTTGTTCGAAAAAAATCCAAATCTCAATCAAAGTCGGTAGTATTCTCCTTCTCACGGGGTCGGATCCAACGCAAGACCCAGAATAGAAAACATGGCAGAAAAGGGAATGTGGGAAAAATTTAACGTTACCTTGACAAAAAAATTAGGCACAACCACTGACTAGATGACAACATGCACAATAACACAAACGAATAAATGTAAATACACTACTAACAGAAGAGCATAGATACACAAAATTCACTTTAACATGAGAAACCCACCTCTGTCGTCGCGGTTCCGTTGCTGTCGTTGATCGGATCGTCGGTCGCCAATGTCGACGACAACAGATTGCTTTTGTCACTATGTTTCGTTAAAAAAATATTCCTCACTCATTTAGAAATGTAATCAAAGACATTAGCTAAAACACTGAGTAGCTTCATCATTGACTAGTCTTTTGCAGCGGCAGTACAGGCTCCAGAATTGAAGTGACAGTCTCACACGCGTTAATGTACAAATTAAAGTGATACCCCTACACACTTTTACAGTGCTTTCTGAACCTAGTACCGAAACGCTATGATGACCACCTAATGAAGATTATCACCATTACCTTAGAACAGTCTCTTTTGGGCCAAAGTCCACAATCTGCTGAGTTGCCACAAAGATGGACGCTTTCTAAAGCCTATGGCACACTTAACAGCGACGTTGTCGCTGCGATTGTTCACCACCACCAAGTCTCGCACAACTACGCCTGTACTCTTTTCCCCGTAAACTGTGTGATGAGATATGAGGAGTTGAAACTCTTTGTTACCGTTCATTTACTGTTGTTATTCGTTCATTTACTTCTCTGCGACGGTGTCTCTGTGAAGTACGCCATGGGCCTAAAAGTTGCTTGCTGAGAGAACTCCATTCTTAACAAGCAAATACTCGGTGAAGATGATAGGTTTTTCCTTGGCGCGGTAAGAGTGTCCATGTGGTAGAACGGAGGCGATCGCAAAGATTCCGCAGCGGGATAGAGGCCTTTCTATCCGCTGCGGAATCTTTGCGATCGCCTTCGTTCTACCACATGGCCGCTTTCGGAAAAACAACAGCAGAAAGAGATTCAGGGGTACGGCGACGCAAAGAAAAAAGCGCTTCGGAAATTCCGCAGAAGAAGAGCAGATGGAAATAATTGCTCAGGATTCTGCTGCGGGATTTCCGACACTTTGCCTGAGCAAACATTTTACTGATATTGATACAAACTGTATATAAGAGAGTGCAGTTCGTGGAAGGCTCGGTCTAGTCTTCGCTTGGGGTGCGAATAGACAAGCCCTGCGGAGCTTGTCTGACCGGCTGCTGCCCTGTTGGAATCGTGACCCTGAAATCGTGACCCAGCGATCCGTCGCAAGAGATGCTTGAAGTACTGTCGCGTGCGAACGCGTCGCAAATGTACAAATCCATCGCGTCTCTGCGGGGTCCAGTGAGCGCCGGCGCACAAAACGCACATGCGTCCAGGCATACTACTCGCACTTCTCTATTATTCATAGCGGTTGAGCGCATATTATGATACGAACGACATTCCCCAGCAAACACTCTCGTTGGGAATTTCCGCAGCACGGTGCTGGTATTTCAGCAGAGGAAGGGCAGAGAAGCCGGCGTGTCACCTGCGAAAACACCAACATTTCTCTCCAGAGATTGTGCCTAGATGATGATGCCTAGTGTCTGAGAAGAAGACGGTTGAATGCGTTGCCGACTACGTGTGGTCTTACAGTCTATTCGTTGCAAAGACGAAAACGAAAGGAATGGTCCCACTTAGTTTCCGTTGCCAGCGAGATTTTCCAACCGCGTCATTGCGAAAAAAAGAGTTCCTCCGTGTTTGCAACAAATCATGACCTTCGATCCTTACTACTTTATTTTTTCTCTGATGAGTTCTTAAATAGGACCTCAGTTGCAAAAAAGCCTGTTTCGTTCATTCTCGGAACTACAGTAGTAGGACTGCATGCTGACTTCCTGACTAGGCTCTCTCATCTTATGTATTCCTGCTGGAAAACAGCTGGAACTCATGCAATGACCCGACAGTTTGTTAAAGGAGAAAGGCAAAATTGTTCCCTTTCATCCCATTGCTGAATTCTGTGCAAACGTATCGCCCAGTAGTGTTTTGTTTATCCATTAACAGCTTTCAATGCATCTCATTTTTCTCAATTTTAATTTACTAGATGAGGAATCAATCTTTCATGTTCGTGGTAAGTGGACAATGCCTGTTGTTGCCTGTAATGTTTTAGATGTTGATATCCAAGATAAATCTTGTCGACATTTATGCCGCATACGGGGATGATCATCTCGAAGAAGCCAGATTGGATTCTATCTATTCTGATGTAATTTACTACCTTTCGAATCACGTGCCACAAATAGCCTTGTAGGATACTTGGTAATTGCAGTGCATCCGGATTGAAGGTTTCGAAGAGCTCCCGTTCATGATGATGGAGGACATCATTCGGAATATCAGTCAGAAGCAATACTTTAGTCGGTTGAATGATAGCGTCGATTTGGAGAAAGCAAAATATGCACACGACCAACGTAACGGCCCTTTCTATTCACATCCTTTAAACATTATAGGTATCTTACTTGTTCTTACTGACCAGTTAATGTCCATGTTTGCGTGTTGCGTCATCATTAGCATTACTAGCGAAAAATATATACATCATTGTACTCAGCATGTCGTGCTTGTACAAAAAGTTGCCCTTACTTGTCAATAGTTTTATCGAATATCTTCGTAGGACAATCCGCTTTGCTGTATCACTAACACGTTCGCGACCGCGTGCACGATGGGTCGTGCGCGCGGTCGCGAACGTTAACGCTGTCCATTTAATATCATGTCTTTGTGAAATGCCCATATTTAGCTAACTCTTTTGTAGTGGCGTAGTAACAGAGATACTAGAATATCACACACGCCGTGGGTGTTAGCAGATCTTCTATCAAACATTAGATTTTCCGTACTATAACAACTAGAAGAACAACAAACTCCAAAAAATCCTAACAACGACAAATCAGTAGACAACAGACATGGAAGGAACCTTCGAGAACTACGAAAGAAAGGATAGCCCTGAAAAAATTTGGTTTTTATGTGGGAAGAAAAAATTGCTACTATGTGGCACTACGTGCTCGACCCGTCGAGCACCGGTCCCACGTACGCAAAAGCGCGTGTGTCGCGAACGTTTTAAAAATTAGTGGGATTTTGCAAGAATGGGTTCAAACGCAGGTAGAAACACGGTGCGATCCAAATGATGGTCATGATGGTACGATGGTATTCAACGTGATGGGGGGGGGGGCAGCTGTTTATCCGCTGAGCTGTTTATCCGCT
>KN726559.1:5301-19484 GCA_000816745.1 Ancylostoma duodenale
TTTTCGCAACAACCTGATAGCATGATATACAAGGAGGCTTGCATCAAGTGCTTCCCTTTATAAACCATGGCCAGCCGTCGTGAACACCTCCTCCATCTCCAGTTCTTTCATAGCTTGCAAGGTACACTAACACCTTTCTTATAATAAGTAGTTTTTCTCAGGATGTTCAAGCTCTGTTTTGGAGTTGTTCTTTTCGTCATTTGCGCCGACATTTCCCAGGTAAGTTAGGCAAAGTAAGTAATGTTTCTCTTATTAAAAAAAGTGGATAACACCAAGTTAAGGCGCAGTACACGCACGAGCAGAAGAAGGAGTACTTTGAAGGTACCATAGCGAATTTGGGAGACGATCTCAAGGTAAGCTAGCATGTTATTTTCCGTAAAATCCAGAGACCTACAGAATAAAATACAAAGAAATCACATTGTTTTTGAAGGTGAAAATTCGCCGGGAATGGATAGTAACTGCAATTCTACTGGGGATTCTCTAAGGAGTCATTTGCTGACGGAGATCCGTGATGAAGATGGTAACAATTCACAAGGGGAACTCTTTTGGCACATTTGCTTACGTTCTCATTCAATGGCCTTTGTATAACCGTGCCCTCAAAGATTCCTCGGGGATTGGGGAGAACTTCTAAATATTTTGACCTCCTTTTATTAGTGTGCAGATCGATTGCAATTTCTAGAAGAAGAGTTCTTACACCTAAAAAAGTGGATAACACCAAGTTGCTTCCGAATTGGCCTGAGCAGTCAATCTCTTTGTTCTAAAATGAAGAGACATTTCTGGATTCCCTCGATCACGTCTGGATCAAAACAAGGAAGTAGCATTGTGGTTCAAACTTGTCTGCTGACCTGGAGCTTCTCCTAATCCTTTCGATGATTGTATTCCTCCGTAAAATATCCAGTGTTGAATTTCATTAACATTCCTGCGTACAGACTAAGCTTCCCGATCATCTAGAGTGGGCCTGGATTTCGGATAATTTTAGATGGATCTCACAAGCAATAATACAACACACAACCAAATCCCCTAATCAACCACACATCCACTCAAATTTCTACCAATTTCACCAAGGATTTTCTTGACGGCATTCCCCATCAAAACTTTTTGTTTAAATAATAAATAATTGTGCAGTGAATAGATAAATAGATAAACAGACAAGCAGTTATTCCCTAATTTGCAGAAAAAGTACGACGCGATCATAGCTGAGCTGCGAGCGAGGATTGATTCAGAGCCAGATGAAAAGGTGCTCCCATTTGTCAGAGAATGTAGACTGTATCCAGGTAGTTGCAGATCGAAGAATTCGGCAAGAAGATTCTGTGGATGATCCAGGACGGTCCATTTGTCACTAGCACTGATAGAATTGAAGAAATGGTAAGTTCTGACGGAAAATACTGATGTCCTATAGATAGATGAAGTATTCCAGAGCATTCTATGCAAAAACATTTCTTTCTTCAGCTAAGAATTGAAAACCCGAAAAAAAAACCTACGTGAAGTTGAAAAGCTCGAGAATTTAAAGCCCCAAATCTCGAAAATAATTGTTTAACGCACCTAAAACCTGCGCCATCCTTTTATGATTATCTCGTGTTTGCGATTATGCAAAAAAATTCCCGTCCATAGAGCTGCTGCACGTAAATGAATCTTGCCTTCTCAGGTAGAAGAAAATATATGGAAAACATTTCCCGGTTCAGGAAAACAAGAGATTGCGAATGCTAATCTCACCAAAGAACAGATAGCCATTGTCAAGCCTCTAGCGGAGTACTACTACGCAAGATTCAAGTATGACTTCGGCTTGTACATGAGCGCCTTCGATTTCCTCAAAGGTACGAATAACTGCCAACAAATTTTACGACTTCATTAGCTAAGACTTAAGTTAATAATGATAAGTGCTGCCAAAAATTTGGACCTTTCATACAACCCTTGTTAGTAAACTACTGCATATAAGAAGATGAGATTGAGGCTGTTGAATTTCAGCTATTGGCATCCTTCAGTGACTGCTGATTTTCCAATGGATTGATGAAGCATTCAGAAAAAAATCAATAAATATGTTAACTGCATCTCTGAAAAGTCTATTTTACTACTTCGTACACGAGGAGGCGACATTCACGGGACTGACTTGCTTTGTCTGGATTTCTTCTCACGTGGTTTTCTTACATGTGAGTACATGGTCGTGTATAAAAGCGGCACTGACAACCACCCGCTGAGGTGGTCAGCCGCGCCGCATAGGTGTGCGGAGCGGCCTGTTTCATGATGTGCAACAACGATTGAGTATCGCTGCAAAAAACAAGGGAGAAAACATTACAATATTGGACACTGTAGGTTGTGTACATAGCATGATGCTCCCTGGTTGGACTTCAATCATTGACATAACAGGTTTTCGAACACTAACTGGTTATCATCCTGGTAACTATGTATGATGAGATGAATTCCTGAGAATTCTTACAAAACCTTTCTACATGAGAAGGAAAAAAAGCAACCAATCATCAGAGCCACCGTCCCACCTCGAATCATTCCTGAATCTAACATATGAAAGATCTCCAGGAACTCCTGATCACAATGGTACAGAAATTCGTCTTCAAAATCACGAAAATAGGTACTATTTATATTTTATGACTCTGACACTTGTATGAATTATGAAAGACAGTCGGATTGCGACCACAGTGGATAGTCTCTAAGCTCGTTCGATCACGTCGGTTTGCAGAAAAAACGGCAGGAGCCTTGGGATCCCGATGCAGGGCAACCACTCTACAGGGTGCGTATTAAATACCGAGACAATTTTCCCGCGCATTTTTTTGCTGACAGGTATTGATTTTTTCAAACCACCTGGGCGTCATTATTTTTGGCATACCTTTTTCTATAAACATCAAAAGTTTCAAAATTTTATATGGACTTTGCAGTAGATGGTGCCCCCAAACCCTAAAAGAGCCGCAATTCTTGAGCTCAGCAATGCGGGACATTCGGTTCCTGACATCGTTCGTCTCCTCAAAGTTCCACGGCAAACCGTCTACTCTGCTATAAAGCGAGGTACGCTTCTCGATCGTGTACGCCCAGGACGACCGGTTACTGTAGCCACGTCTGCTCTGAAGAATATCTTGAGAAAACGGATTGCCCGCAACCCAGCAAGAAGCATGAGAAAGATGGCCAAGGAGTTGAACGTGTCAGAGGGAACCGTGAGAAAAGTTGTCAAGGGGATGCTCAACATGCGTCCGTATAAGCTCCTGAAGAGACATGGACTGAGCGATGCGCAGAAGGAAGCAAGAGTGAAAAAATGTAAAAGGCTGCTGGATCGCGCCACGAATGGGGAACACCTGAAGATGTTGTTCACGGATGAGAAGCTCTTCACGGTCGAGCAGAGCTACAACACTCAAAACGTTCGAGTGCTCGCCCGTACGTCCACTGAAGCTAATGAGGCTGGAAGAACTGTTTCCCGAAGCGTGAAGCCCGCCTCCGTTATGGTCTGGGCCGGAGTGTCCGCTACCGGCAGAACTCCTCTCATATTCGTGGAAAAGGGAACGAAGATCAACGCTGATTTCTACCTGGAGGAAGTTCTTAAGAAGGAGCTCTTACCTTGGTCACGCGAACACTTCAAGGAAGGCAACTGGACATTCCAGCAAGATGGAGCGCCGGCTCACAAGTCCAAGAAGGTACAGAGGTGGTGTCGCGAGAACCTGACCGACTTCATCGACGCAAATGAATGGCCGGCAAACTCCCCCGATCTTAACGTTATGGACTACTCCGTCTGGGCCATTTTGGAGGAGAAAGCTTGTGCCAAACAACACGGCAGTGTGGACGCTCTGAAGATCTCTCGCAAGAAGGCGTGGGAAGATATTCCCCAGGAGACGCTGCGGGCAGCCGTAGAATCCTACCCTAAGCGTTTGAAGGCAGTGATCAAGGCAAAAGGAGGGCACATTGAGTAATCTCCATGTATTTCGATTCAACTGAAGAGGAATAAAGTACTGTTAAAGGAACTCCAGGTTTTATTAATTTTGGTAGGAATTACGAGGTAAAAACCTTGTACCGGTAATTAATACTCACCCTGTAATTTGGCTGCCTCAGGCCTCGTTTTTAATAGAAAGTGTAAAGCTGCAAGTGGTTGAATGTACTCGCAAAAGGGAAAAATCTACTTCCACATAACTAACCAACATAAAATGCCTGCGGGATGCCTCGTTACTCCTACTGTGGGACGACTGTGTGGCACTCCCGTTATGCGAAGACATTGCCTTCAGAAATATAGCAGCTCTATGTTCACAACAATATTAGATTTGCGTCCCTGGTTTCTCCCTCAAGGAAGTATTCCTCCGTCATCAGTGGAACTTGACCTAAGCCTTATCACACTTTTCAGCTTCTCGGGTCTTCGGTGAACGTGCGCCAGTTAACTCTACAAAAGTAAACTGGCGCACTGTGCAAAACATTGCCGGATGCCTATTTGGGCATGGAGATCGCGGCAGACCAGTACAGAGCCTCGGTAGGAGTATTTATCTGTGTCTGCTACGCGTCAGAACAACTTCATAGGATTGCAGGCCTAATTACAAACACTTACCAGTACTTATTGCAAATTTGAGACAGGAATTTTCGGATTACTGTGGGTGCCCGTATAGTTATGATACAGAATAAAATGGGCCCAAACACGGGCTACACTCAAATTTTTCATTTCTCAACCTAGAACATGGTGATTCGGGCCCGCCGAGTTGACTGGTAGCAATGAATTCCATCATGAATGTGCAAAGAAATTAGATACCGCTACTTTGGGGTGCCCGTATATTTCTGATGCGTGCTGTATATGTGAGGGAGATCAAATTATGAATTTGCAGAGTTTTCATTTGTCATAATTCTTCTTGAAAGTAATAGACAATCTCTGGTAATTTTACACCGGAGGATTCCGCCAGATTTCCTGAGAAACTCCGTGTAAATCATGTATTTCTCGAAATTCCGCCGGTTTCCAGGTAAATCCCGGTTAAATCTCTTGTAAATCGTGCATTTTCAAAACTACCGGCCGATTCCTCCTAAATTCCGCCTAAATTTCGGATAAATCTGGACAGTGGTGAATAACGCGAGAACTTTCAAGGATTGACTTGCGACTGTGAATTTCTTTACGTTTTTGTGTTCAATGTGCTAATGCTGTTCAACGCCCCTTGTTTTCGTGAAAATAACCTTTAGATGTTTCCAGCCCACTTAGTGTCAATATCGGTGATCTACGCCAGAATTTCTGGGAGAAAATGTAAGGGGTGTGGCAGGAATCGATCGGGATTTACATGGAACTTAAATGGAAACTCATGTAATTGCCTGTTATGTTTCGACACGAATTTGCGCGTTCTCACCTGAATTCCTGTAAATTCCGGCTAAATTCCCTCTAGAATTCTGCTAAATTCCGCCTAATTTCCCCCATGATTCCTCACACTTTTCTGAGTAATTTAGGCGAAAACCGCCGGTGTAAAGTCACCAGAGATGTTTGAAACTACTGCAGAGCAAAACTGAATTTGTCCCTCCTTCGCCAAAAGAAAGTCCCTGGTAGAAACGTACCACAAACATCATTCGTACCCCCATTGTTTTCATACTCTTACGTGTCAAAAATACGTAGGGGTGGTTTGGATCATCGTACCCGTGCCTTATCCTGTTCTAGCACGGTGGAGAACTAAAGTTAGGCGCAGTTTCTGCGATGCAGTGGCTGTCATTGCACGACATTCTCCACGATCTCCCCATCTAGAGAACTCATTGGAATTGTTTAAGAATTTCCAAAATAGAAGTTGTAATCATGGACAGCAGCAAATCCCGCGAAAATTTTCACATTCTACCGTCGCGACTGGTATACTAGTCAGCACGTGTTGAGGGACCCCACAGAGTGGTAGTGATTAGAGCACGTTTCCAACCTTAACTCGGGAGCCCTTCCAAAGACATTCTCAAATCCAAAGAACACAAAGGTAAAACTCTGAGAAGGGCAGCTGGGGATGTCCAAACTTACTCCAAGTGGCATATTTTGCTTTATGAAAAAAAAAACATTCCCGCAGTTAAAATATTCCCACCACCTGACTAGGTGGACAACAATATGATAGTGAAGTCACTAGGTGTTCCACCTACTACAATTGTATAGTAGGTGAGAAACTGCCTCAAAACAATGAAAGTACCTCGTTAGTGGAACCAAACGTTGGCCATGATCTGTTATACTATACTGTTATTTGGTACTAGACTGCATGCCCGGCTTCGCCATGATATTTTTACCCTGATATATAAATTCACGTTTATTTATTACATAAGATATAACTTACTCAATGGTATCACATGAGCCAAGCATATGAACTAATGAAACAAAACAAAATCTTTCGAACAACAAATGCATTGGAAAACCCAGTCTTACTACAACATAGAAGCACATACGGCACCAGGGACTGAGACATTGTTTAAGGGGTTTCTCTAAAAGTGTTGGAGCGAATGAGCTCCTATGCAAAATAAATAGCCTACAATTACGTCTGGCTCTCCTGAGCTGAAATTTCGTGGTTCCTCCAGAGGTGCTTCATGCTCTGAGTGAGAAGAGATTCTCATTCCTGATGAGAGCAATATTTTTGTTACCACTGTACTACAATACCTGAAAAAAGACCCTTTTTCACCATTCCATAACCGTAACGATAATAATTATATTTCGGTAGTAAATTCATGGAAAGTGCTTGTCATGTGTTCAGCGCGTTAGGGAACCCCACCAAGCGTGTCCGGACGGCCCCCGTTTAAGTTCATGTTTTTGGTGAATTTTTAGTTCTGGAGCGAAAGGCGCCAAAACAAGTTTTTTTTTTGCCAAACTCACTTCACCGAGCTAAAGCTCGGCGGCACGGACCGCTCGGAATACCATCATAGTTTTAGCAAAGGAAGTGTGAGCGAATGCATTCCGCCAAGCTGCTTCCCAATTTTTCGACTTGGGGTGCCTTGCTTCGAAAGTAGGGAATGTCGCATGGGTCTTCCTGGGGTTTGCGATCCCCACCTGATGACAATTGAGAAACAACACTCATTCAAAACAACATTTTTGGTTTTGCAGTACCTCGCCGGTAATTGTAGTCAGATCATCCCTGCCTTCTGTGAGAACGGGAGGCTGAAAAAGCTCGACGAGTAGATTTCGCGCGTACTGAACGAGCACCAGATTAGTCCTCTTTGAGGGGTTTGCCTCACGCCCTTGTAGTGAAAGAATTGCGGCAAGACACTAGGTCGCTCAAAAAATATAATATAAAGCATAGACCCTCTAAAATGAAGTGCTTTGCTAAATTGTTGAGAGCAGAGGATGCATAGAAACACCCCCAGATTTCGATGCAACAGCAAAATAGGGTAACAGCGGTGACCTGCTGCAAAAATCGCTATTACAGACCCCCCCCCCATTCTTTCTCCGCTGGGAAGTACTTTCAAGATGTAAATGACACAAACTAGAAACTTTACTGTGTGAGCCCAGTGTTGCTCAATAAAATGGATTCTACACTCCTCCACAGCACCGTCCAAGCACACCTTGCGCGACAGATACTTCACAGGCTAAAGCAACTGAACTAGCTCGGACTCGTATATCATAATCATCAAACCTCTCGCTAACCGGCTACCACTTCCAGGAGAACTTGGACGACTTCTTCTAGGAGAAGTTTCTCGAAGACTGAAGGGATACGGAAATTGCCTTCTGGAAGTTCATCGATTCTAGAGGGCCCAGTCAGAATTGTACGGTGTAAAAACATCATCCTCATTGCTAAAGATTTGCGGATTACAATGGTTTTGAGGCTTTTGAGAAAGTTTGATTTTATGAGGAGTTATGAGGTTCGGAATCAAAGGCATGAAAACGCCCATTATTTTTGCATCAATCTAATAATTGTCACATTAGTGTTCAGCATATTGGAGAGTCCCTGAAGACATGTCTTTGCAGATCCCTGGACAAAAGTAGTGAAAAATCCATAAAATCGATATAGTCGATAAATTCTAAAGTTATATGGAAATTTCATAATATTACTGTGATATTCGATTCAGTCGATAAGGCAATCGACTGAATCAGTTGGCTCCACTCGTGGCCCAACAATCCATCTTTTAGTCATCCAAGCATACGTGCAGGCATAGTTTTGATGTATCGCAGTGGGACTTTCCCTCCACTGATTGCTTGAACGTCTTCGGATGCATCCATTTAATCTGTATGTATGAAAGTGAAAGGTTGTGTGTGTAGGTTTGTGTGTTTGTACGTTTGTATGTTACCTAAAGAAATCGCGGAGCATTAACCGATCCGGACCAAATTTTTCAGGTAGACCCTCCAGGGGTCGGCGGAGGTCATAGGTCATTTTTGACCTGATCTTATCGGTTAGCGTATCGATCTTATTGATTTTTCGCTGTTTTTGCCGGGAGGGTGGTGGGAACATGCCTACTAGGGATCTTCAATAAGCTGAACACGAATATGACAACCATTTCTAGCGGCACTACTGATTTATTGATTTCATCGATTTTTCCCATTTCCGTTCGGGGACAGGCAATTATACATGCCTACTAAGTTTTCTCAGTACGCTGAACACGAATATGATACCCATTTTGCACGAAATATTGATTTATCGGTTTTATTGATTTTTCGCTATTCAACCCTATGGGGGGGGGGTGGGTCTACTGGGGTTCATTAATAAGCTGAACATGAACATGACAACCATTGTGCACGAATGCATTAATTCAGTCTCAACAAAATAACTTTACTCGGCTTCCGCTTACGGATTGGCGAAAAACCTAAGCTTTGCTTATGTGCTGATCATCGAAATTATGTGCATCTGTATATATATAAAAGTGAAAGTTTGTATGTAAGTATGTGTTTATGCATGTAATGCATAGAAATCGCGGAGGGTGAACCGATCCCGAGCAAATTTTGCACGAACACCCTTCGTGGGCCGGCGGAGGTCATAGGCTACTTTGCACCTGAGATTATCGATTGATCTATCGATTATATCGATTTTATTGTTTTTTCGTTATTTTTGCCTGGGGGTCGGTGGGGACATGTCTTCTGGGGTTCCTCAATACGCTGAACACGAATATGACAACCATTTTACACGAAATATTGATTTGTTGATTTTATCAATTTTTTCCATTTTCGCTCGGGGACGGACAAGGACATGTCTACTGAGGTTTCTCAATACGTTGAACACGGATATGACAACCATTTTGCACAAAATATCAGTTTATCAATTTTATTGAATTTTAGCTCTTCTGCCCAATGGAGCGGCGAAGACGTGTCTCCTGGGGTTTCTCGATACGCTGAATATGAATATAGCAACCGTTTTGTACGAATACATCGATTCAATGTCATCGAAGCAACTTTTCTAACCTTTCAGCCACAGGTCGATGGGAAAGGGTCATCACATGGGCTCCGCTAATATGCTGATCACCAAAATTATGGAGATTTTAATGAATTTAATTAATTTAATTTTAAATTTAATTTAATAATTTTAATTTATGAATTCAATAAATTTGTCGGCAATAGCAACTGTCCTCAGCAGTGTGAGATAGCCGGGGCAGTGAAGCACCCGAGCGGAGCCTGGTACGGCAGCTAGTGAGAGAATAAATGAACAATAACAAGGCAGGAAATGAATGGACTGTTCAAGTAGGTGATAATGTTATACCCGCAGAATATTTGATGATGAACGAATAATCTCTGTATTTGATCCTAGGAAACTTACACATCTTCTAACGATATGTACAAACGTGTTATTCAAAAGATTGCACACATGTGTTGTTCAAAAAGATTTGCTGTCTTATTTCCATATGAACGAATTCGGAGAATATATCAATGCTGGGAGACTTTCACAGAGCCTTATAAAAGTGCTAAACCAACAGTCCTTAACGTTGCATCCATCTCCAGTTCTTCTAGATTTTCCCAGGTATAGTAACATCTTCCGTGAAATGGAGAATTTTTAGGATGTTCAAGCTCTGTTGCGGGATCGTACTTTTCGCCACTTGCCTTACGTTTTCTCAGGTAAGAGACATGAAGTAAGTTATGACTTTCCATTAAAGAACTAGGAAGCATTTTAAGGTTGAAGCCTACACGCATGAAGAAAAACAGACGTTCTTTGAGGGTGCCATAGAACTTATGGGAGGCGAGGTTAAGGTAGGCAAATATGCACATCGTTTACTTCAAATATCGTGATTGCTTCATGTAGCGGTCCACCTCCCACCTTCATCGAACTTGGATAATATTCAAGGGCAAAATTGTTAAAGTGGACACCAAGTAAATCCCATTATTATTACCCATTTATGCTTTCTACCTCCAAAATACGCACTACAGCATTGGGTCGGAAGTCTGAAGATCACCACGTAGGTTAGACAAATTCTGTAAAAATTGTTGGATTAATTGTGGGGGTGGGAGGGGCAGTGCTTAAAAATATAATAACGAGACGTGGAAGCTCTGACTGATTTAGAAATGTTGTAGAAGTCCCATACAAAGATCGGTAAACATGCAAGTGTTTTCAGAAGATTTGTGAAAGAACAATCGAAACAAAAAAGAAAGCGGGAGCTCCACACCAGAACATAGACTCAGGAGTTCCAAGGCATATAATGTGTGCTGCGAAAACACCATGTGAAAGCAACTAAGACCGAATTAGGGGCACCGAAAGAAGCATACTGCTGAACAGTTATCGCCTGAGCCTTACCTTGAACCTTCAGCCTATATCCAGTAAAAATAAGAGAAGGCTTCCCTGTAGTGGTCATATCTCCTCAAATATAATTTGACCGCCGTTAGAAGAACTTCCAGAAATGACGCTCATCTTGTTAACCTTCAGTGGCGGACATAAGTAAGTATTGCAACAAATGGTCTTCTGGACCTAACTTCTTCTATACCAGTTGCATGTTTTGTAGGTACCCATGTGGAACTGGTACAAATAGGTGCTAGATCACATCGTGCGTGAATTTCTTTGTGGAAATTTTTTATTTGGGGGAGTCAAAATTGTATAAAAAATGTCAAAATTGTATTTGGGGTTTGACGATTTTGGCAACCACCTACAAGAAAGTGTTCATAAACGGGGTTTCGACTTGAATTTGATTTGTTACATTAGTCTTGGAACAGTTTCACTCAAAAACGCATGTTAACACAAGATCCATTGATGTCCGCCAGCTTTGCATTTCATCGGTTTGGCGGTGTCCCTATGCAGCAATTTCTGCTATCTTAACTCATTATTTCACATTTTCTCTGGAATCAGCATTTATCCTTATGATGCTTCTGCTTTACCCAAAGATGCTCATCTCCACGCGATCTCTATCACTCCTAGAGAGTGAAGATAACACGGCTAGTTTTGCTGGAGTCAGCATTGTATCGTCAAAAGTGTGGTTTGGATTTTCGCCTTACTAAAAAAAACGATTTCCTAGGACGTTATTGTACATAAAGAGGAGCTAAGTTCTCTTGAATGTTGGTGCACACAGTGAAACTCTAAACTGACCGAATTCGAAGAGTTAGAAAGTAAATTAAACCATGCTGAAGTGTAATGAACACCGTTGGACATCAGTGTGGCGGAGCAGACTACATTACTCTTACGGAAGGACGGTAATTCTGTTCATTTTCAATTTATTGGAGGATATGGAACGTTCGCAAAACAAGTGATTCCAAATACATTAAGAAAATGCACTGAGGAACAAGACGATTCACAGGCTATTGCTGGGTACTGCTATGAAAAAGGGGCGTGAGCAGTAATGGCCATTTGGAGTAAAATTGTCACTTGAAGTGCTCGCTTGAAGTGAAGATGGTTAGAAAATTCCAATAGGTGAAAAAAAGGGAAGTAATTCTGAGATTAGCATCCTCCTTGTGGTGCTCCTGCTCTGTCTGAAGATGTTCATCTCCATTGCGGTCTCTATCAATCTTGGAAAGTGGAGATAACTCAGCCAGTTTTTGTGGAGTCTGTACTGCATATTGTCGAGAATGTGGTTTGGATTTTATATACCCATATTTGTTACATATTGTTACATATTCCTCCATTGTAAATACTTCTACCTTTACAGGAGAAGTACGTCGAGCTTATTGCAGAGCTGAAAAAGACAATTGAAAAGCAGAAATACGTGAAGGTGAGTTCATCAACGCCGCGATTTCTTTCTTTTAGTTTTATTCGGGTAGTTGCAGGTGAAAAAATTTTGTGAGCAGATGTTGAGGAAAATCCGGGAGGGTGTATTTGCCACTACCAGTGAACGCATCGAAGAAATAGTGAGTTCTCTCAAAAAAAAAAAAAACTCTTTTTCCACGAATGTCGAGAAGTATTTCAGATCATTATATACATATGTATGTATCAAAACAACTCGTTGCCCAGTTGGAAGTTTAAACTCAAAATATTTTCTATCTTTGAAAATTTTAGAAGATAGAAGTCAGAAACTCTAGAAATATTTATCTCATTTACCACATACCTCTTTGCGCCTTTCTATTCTCTTACATCTCCTGTTCTCAAAGAAAATGTGTGGGTACATAAATTTTCGCCCATGGAGTTGCTGCATGGAAACGTATCCTGCTGACTAGGTATACAACAACCATGGAAAAGATTCTCTGTTGCAGATAGAAGAAGATATAAAGGCTGCTCGTCTCAACTTCATCGAACGTGGTAGGGTTATTAGGCTGAAGGATCGCTTTTTGGGGAAATTCGAGAAGCAGTTCAGAGAGTACATAGACATGTACATTTTTATGAAAGGTACGAATAGCTGGTGAAAATCACACGCTTTTACAGTGGAATGCATTGAATGATGCCGTCTTCTACCAAAAAAATTGTTGCGCCTCTGAATGACATATGAAAAAAAGATATAAGTTATTGATTTTTAGCCATGGGTCTCATCAAACTGGAGTGATTGCTGCGCATGTTTCAATGATCGCATCACTTATGCATTCTAGACAAACCAATAAAAGATTTTCGCTGCATCTCTTAACAACTTTTTTATTTGTTATCACCAGAATCACTGCGGAAGTGGTTAAGCGTCATGGTGCTCAGAAATATAATTGCGAGACTGATTGGATCGTGATATGGTTTACTGATCATGGAACTTTCTTAACAGAAATAGCTTTAAAATGGTCATAATTTGTGAGGGAGGCTATGAAGTAGGTCCTTTGCCTGCCAATAAGCTCCGCAAGTTCCAATCCTTCAAAACATTCAAGTAACAAACAATAAAACGGCGGCATACTCAATAGTACACTATAATTTCTCAGAAATCATGGAAATCCGACGAAAGCCATCATAAAAATTTGAGAATAATTTCCATTTACCACAAAAATCGAATGAATAGAGGGAATGAGGATAAATACATATAACATGGTAAGGACTAATGATGATCAACCGATTCATACATACATTTAACATCGATAACCTGTCGTGTTTGTATTAGGGTGAGTCATAAGTTTTAGGAATTTTTCATTTGCATTTCTCGAAGGACAGCAACTTGCAGTCTTTCTGATGAATGAACCACTGTGACCCTAGAAGGTATGGCAATAAATGCCTAGATTGCGGTTGGCAGAATCATAGTGTGCTCGGTTCTACAACACAAAAAAGTCAGCCGACTCGCATTCCAGTTCATTTTTGACATTCTCTCGTTTATTCCTCAGCAAAGCTGAAGGCATCCGATTGCCTGCTATTATGAAGGAGGATTGTTCATGCGATACGCAGAAGGAAGAAGAAGTTCCATTCCTGACGTAGGGTGCCAAAACGCGACTAAATTCTTTTGCAGGCTTCTGCTTGCCTCCAACACTCTATGATTAGGCTTGCAGAAAAATAGAACACTTTGATAGCCGAAGGCTCTCATCCAACCTATATGTGGGCAAAATACTTCTGTGTAGCTATACTACGTGACATTTGATTTCGAATACTAATTCAAGAGAAAAATCAGAAAGACCGAAAATGGTCAGAAACACAATTTTGCTGCCTTTCTGGATTCAAGAAAACATTGCTTCCAAGTGTAGAGCAAGAACAAGCCCGTTATCTTGTAGAGCGAACTTCACTTATCAATGTGCTACCTAACATTCGTGAATATTTGCTCTGTGGACTTCCAAGAAAATCGAAATGAAAAATTCCTAAAACTTATGACTCACCCTAATATTAGGGTGGTCAGTAAGTCTTGAGCCGATTTTTCTTGGAAGTTCCAGAACTTTTGATTATTGATCGGTACCCAAGACCTACCATGTGGTTTTTGTAGATCAAACTCGGGGCTTCTCCATAATAGGCATATATAGCCAAACTGTCTTCTCTAACTTTAAT
>KN726559.1:22559-39778 GCA_000816745.1 Ancylostoma duodenale
CCAGCCACAGTTCGATCGGGTTAAATCACGCAGCTTCCGACTCGAATATCTCCATACACACTACCCAGAAGATCGCGAAACTTCAACTGGGATTGCACGGTTTCTCATTGATTGAGCCTTAAGGTTAATTCTATGACCCGTACAATATTTGATGATGAACGAATAATCTCTCTGTTCGAGTCAAAATTGGTAGAAAATTTACACGACTCCTAATAGTATGTAAATATGTGCTATTCAAAAGATTTATTGCCTTATTTCCATATCAACAAATTCGGAGAATACATCAATGCTGGGAGACTTTCTTAGAACTCTATAAAGGTGCTAAACCAACCGTCACTAACGTTGCCGCCATCTCCAGTTCTTCTAAATCTTCCCAGGTGTAGTTACATCTTCCGTGAAATAAACAATTTTTAGGATGTTCAAGCTCTGTTGCGGGATCGTGCTTTTTGCCACTTACGTTACGTTTTCTCAGGTAAGAAAAGTGAAGTAAGCTATGACTTTCTGTCAAAGAACTGGGAAGCATTTTAAGGTTGAAGCCTACACGCATGAAGAAAAAGAGACGATATTTGAGGGCGCCATAGATATTATGGGAGAAAAGGTCAAGGTAGGCAAATATGCATATTGTTCACTTCAAAAACCATGGCTGTTCCATGTACTCTGATAAAAGTGGAACATGCCTGATCAGCGCAGTGCACCAAGTAAAAACAGTAGCATCATCTGAACGCAGCTGCTGCCATCTTCCGCTCAATTGCTGCTCATGCCTCAGTTTCTTCAGCAGCAGCTGCTGAACAATGGCAGCAATTGAGGGCGAATGGAAGAAACTAGGAAGAGATCCCGCCAGGGCTTCTACTTGTTGTAGTATGCAGGTCGGGCTGCGTTCCTAGCGCACATTTATCAGCGTGGATTTTTGGTGAAGATGTGGACCCAATGGCAAGATCGACGCACAATCCTTTAGCTTGTCGTGTTTAAACCAAGCGAACTAGATAGCAATAGCCCCACCCCTCCACTCCACCTTCCTCGAATTTGGATAATGTTCAAGGGCGAGATTGTTAAAGTCAACAGTAAGTAAATCCCATTATTATTACATTTATGCTTCCTGCCTTCAAAATACGGACTGCAGCATTCTCTTGAGGAAGTGAAAAGGTAATTTGTTTATTTATGTTAACAACCAGAAAAATGGAGATAGTGCTTTTAAAAAAGTATAGTGAGACATTCGATTGATCATGAAGTAAATGGTCAAGTATTGTGGACCGCTCGAAGACTTCCACAACCGGATTCCCCCGGATATATGGAGCCGAACTTACGGGCGGAAGTTATCTGACTGTAACCCGCAATTTAGAAAAGATGGTGTTCTTCGAACGGGCCCAACAATGTATAACAATAATTAATCAGCTGACAACGACTGCAAAGTGCAGAAAAATCAAAAGACATTGGAAGAACGAAGGAGGAGACAAGGAGGAAAACTAAAATACAATTCTAGTGAGCAGAAAACATGTTAGGTTAGGCTTTTGATTAGATGAGATTGCAGGTGCTGGATCAGGTGTACAGTCTATTAGCCCACAGAGGGCTCCGGATCCGACTTAGTCCGCAACTACGTTCTTGCCGTTTCTCGGCTGATTGATCTATTTTTTGCACTTTTTCGATATGCATATGGTGTGATTCCTTCCATTCTAATGTTTCCCTACTGCCATTCGCTAGAATATCCTTCCATACGCATTCTTTAGGCAAAGTCGTAATTGCAGACAAAGTCGGATCAGGAGCCCTCTGTAAGCTAATAGACCATAGTTGGGAAAATGACGCTTCCCTATATCTGAACAAAACCGCATCCAAAGTATTCCGTGATGCTTGGACTCTGCAAAGGAACGAATTTTTATACGAACTAGAGTTAGTCTTATCTGGACGAACTTTAAAAACGTGACCGCTTATTAGGTTACTAGCAAGCGACATCTCAAAGAGATCAGAAATTTTAAGATTCATCTCTCGAGTGGTCAATTTGTACATAAAGTCAGATTTGAGTCTTCTAATGATAAGGCCCTAGTTTCCTGAGTCATTCCTTATAAAGGACCCTAAACGTACCTCTTCTAGCAAAGCACTTATATGTAAATGATTCCTGCAATTTCTCGATTTCATCATTTTCTGCAATTTCTCTATTTCATCAAGCTGTGAGACTTTTGAAGGAGACCATATGAATGAGCAATATTCAAGTATAGTTCTGACATGTGCTATGAACAGTCTAAAAAGAAGCCTAGGGTCTCTCGATCTGAATGATCTAAGGATGAAATTAGCTCGGCATTGGGCTTTGGAGACTACATCGGTTATGTAGCAACCGAAGTCCAGCTTATTAGTGTAAATCAACCCGAGGTCACGGACTACGTCGGTGGGGACAACCGTCACTGCGTCTAGAGTAAAGCTCACATTAGGATGATTATTACCAAGGCTCATAGTCAAAGTTTTTTTCTGTCGATATATCGAGATCCTACGTTTGAGACCTTTGTTCCTTTTCAAGCAACGGGAGCGAAGCCGCTAAAATATGAGTTATACATATCTTTCTATGGGTAGGGTTTCAGTAAAGTCATGAATGAGTCTGATCATGATTGCTTAACACGTAAGATTTTTGTCCCTTTTCGGCTTCGTCCAAACATGTTCTTTCGAATCCAATGTAATGCGATAAATACATACATGATTATGTATATTTATCACATTTTCATTTTATTTATTTATAATGTAAAATTTTCTTTCATTATAAATATCCCCACCTTTACAGAAGCAGTACCTCAAGCTTCTTGCAGAGCTGAAAACGACAATTGAAAAAATGGAAGATGAAAAGGTGAGTTCATCAACATCGAGATTTCTTCCTTTCAATTTTATTCGAGTCGTTGCAGGTGAAAGCATTTGGTAGGAAGATGATGAGGAAGATTCGGAAGGGTGTATTTGCCACTAGCCGGAGACGTATCCATAAGATAGTGGGTTCTCTCAAAAAAACACTTCCTTTTCATAGATGTCGAGAAATATTTCAGAGTAATATACATATGTAAGAACAACTCGCTGTCCATTTCAAAATTACAACTCAAAATATTTTCATCTTTGAAAATTTCGGAGGGTTAAAGTCAGAAACTCTACAAACATTCATCTCATTTACCAAATACCTCTTTGCGCTTTTCTTTCTATTATCATCTCCTGTTCCCGAAGTAAATATATCAGTGCACAAATTTTCGACTATGGAGTTGCTGCACGGAAATGGATCCTGCTTGGTAGTACAACATGTATAAATAAGATTTTTTTTCCATTCAGATACTAAAAGATATAAATGCTGCTCGTCTCACCAGCAAACAACTTGGTACGGTCATCATCCTAACGGACCGCTTTTTGGGGGAATTTGAGAGGCAGTTCAGGAAGCACATAAACACGTACATTT
This sequence comes from Ancylostoma duodenale, assembly GCA_000816745.1. Classification (NCBI taxonomy): domain Eukaryota; kingdom Metazoa; phylum Nematoda; class Chromadorea; order Rhabditida; family Ancylostomatidae; genus Ancylostoma; species Ancylostoma duodenale. The sequence goes on from KN726559.1 coordinate 25,975, forward strand.
TCTTTAAAGGTGTGTTTGACTGGCGAATATTTCACGCTTTTACTGTGAAATGCATTGATTGACGCTGTCTACTACCAAAAAAAAACCGCACTCACTTCTGAATGAAATATGTTTGAGGAAAAAGATGTAAGCCAATTATTTTTAGGCTTGGGTCTCATCGACCTGTAGCGATTGTTGCGGATGTTTCAATGGATCGCATCGCTTATGCTTTCCAGACAAACCAATGAAAGATTTTCGCTGCATCTCTTGACAACTTTTTTATTTGCTATTACCAGATACACTCCGAAAGTGGTTGAGCGTCACGGTGCTGGATAATGTACTTGCGTGACTGATCGATTTTGATATGGTTTCGGGTCATGGAACTTTCTTAACAAAAATATAGTAATTATAGCTTTAAAATGGTCCTGATTTATGATCTAGGCAACGAAACAGGTCCTTTTTACCTGCAAATAAACTCCGCAGATTTCAATCCTCCAAAACCTTCCAGTAACGAACGGTAAAACGGCGATATATTTGTAATTTGTCAGAAATCAAGGAAAACCGACGAAAGCCAGCATAGAAGTTCGAGAATAATTTCCATTTCTCACAAAAATCGAATGAATAGAGGGAATAAGAATACATGCGTATAATATGTGGATGGAGCAGAGCGGTCGCGTTTTTGCGTTTTTGTGGTGCAATAACGATTGAATATCGCTGTAGAAACAAAAGAAAAAATATTACAATACTGCACACTGTAGTATGCTTTGAATGGTATTCTTTGCTAATTGCTATTAGATTACGGTCGTTAACAGAACAAGTTTTCAAACACCAAGCTGGTTCTGATTCTGGTAACTGTGGATGACATTCTAAATTGCCTACACACACCATCCATCAATGAGAATTCTAAACGTTTCTCATAGAACTATTAACTGAAGGAGATCAAGAATTTTCGATATATTAGTACATAATTTAAAGTTGCAAGTCGATTGTGTGAAGTGATGAATCCGTTTGAGCAACAGAAGTATAAGATTACCCTTGAAATGAACACTGCTTTCCTGGTAAAAGTTCCCAAGAAGCTCAGTCCAGACGCACTCCGGTTCAGTCCTTTTATTTTTTGTTCATAAATGTTATAATAAACACTACTATCATTACATAATTATCTATGTAATAGGAAATTTATTGTTCATTACGCTTAAAGTGTGCCTATCTAGAGTGCCTCAGGGTGGTGCACTTTCACCTCTTCTACTTGTTGCTTACACTTTTGACATCTGTACAGCCCTAGAGGCAGATCTCCGAGTGAAAGTTACAGCGTACACTAGTAATATCATGGTCTTTGCATTGTACAATATAGCAGGGAAAGATGAAATTAAAAACGCTGTACAAGTGTCCTGTTCAAATCTGATGAAATGGGCTGGAAAATGGAAGACCAAAAGCTATGTTCTTCCTGTAGGAAGTAATGCCCTTGGTATAACTTTATCGTATGGAATTGAATTGAAACCGATTAATATCGCATGAGATCTCAGAATCATCTTCAAAAAACCCTGAAATTTTCTTCTCATTTGGACCATATTACCATTCGCGCAAATAAAGCCCTGTTCTGCCTCTTTCGAACATTACATTTCATCGATATCACCACTCTTCTTAAGTTGTGTAAATTCTGCATACTGTCCTCACTCGAATATGGATCTGTAGTTTGGAACCCACATTCGAAAAAAGACATTGAAAGAATAAAGAATGCACAAAAACGTTTCACAAGACTACTCTATTATCGAACATTCTCTGATAAGACTTCTTTCATGTATTACCATTGTATAAAAGTAGATTGATATTCTCTTCGTCTTTAAAATTATTAGAAGAGAATTTTATTTGAAACCATTGGAATACTGGATTTTCCTACCTATAAATGATCGATATGCCAGTTTTAGAATCATTGACTATTTAACGAAATGACTCTAGAAGAAGGGAAATCAGAATCAGAGTAAAACTGATACATTTTCAGTTACAGGAGGTGAGAAAAAGTTAGTGCAATGAATGGCTCAAGGGCTTTCATTTATCCTGGACTACATGGATTTTCCGGAGTAGGATTAGCTCTTTGCTGCGAATGGAGTGCAAGTCTGTGGAGCAGGGACCCTATTTTATTTTATAATTCTATACTTGTACAAAAGTGATCTGGGCCCGTAGTAAACCCCCCGGTGAGGTCACCTGAAATGGGCGGGCGTCAGACGACTCGCGGCGTCAGGGGTCTGGAATCAGGCGAGTTGGCGGCGACCCCGACTCATCGATTGCCTGAGGCAAGTGACGGGCTGAGTGGATCAGCGCCTGTACACTTTATCTCCTCAGCTTTCGAACCTGCTACGAAGCAAATCAAACGGATAGAGATACTAATTACTCTAAAGGTATGTTAGGATAGTTGTAAGAAGGTACCAAATTGAGAGCAGTGTTGGTGACTCGCCTATGTGCCAACCACTGTATCTGGATGCACTTTGGAAGTGGCCGAGTGAGGTGCGTTGTAATCTTCCACGCTCATGACCAAGGTTCGAGTCCTGCCATGGACATTGCGTTTGCAAACGTACTCCTTTTCTTTCCGGAGCATTTATAACAGCATGAGATTCAAAAGAAATTATTTTCATTGAGATGGGGGTCAAGAACAACTTTTAGATTTTCATAATTGTAAGGCCTGTTCTCTGCCCCAATGTAATGAAGGCTGGATTTAGTGTTTTTTATGCACTTCATTGCAAGCGCGCATAAGCTGTCGGTTGGGAATACTCTTCCAGAAAAATACGAGCTTTCAACATTGACAAAGTAGTGGTTAGGAACGTCTCAGAAGAGGTGTATATCTTTACTTGTGACAAGCGCATTATCCTCAAAGGAGGGATGAGGATCCTGAGACGGTCTTCACAAATGTTAGCAGCTAGGTTAGCCCCAATAAAGTCATATATCTCTCTGCATTTCTGGAAGCTATAGGGAGCCAAAAAGCTGGCAAAGTGGATTTTGGACACAAACATTGCCGAATGACTCATGAGTACTGACACCGCCTACAATGATCTCTTTAGAAAGCACCACAAGTATATAAATTTTCTCGGACATCGGATTATTTGCATGAGGATTGGACATATCCTAATCAGAGATAGTTTCCTAAATGCAACACTTGCTAAACACCTCTCCTGTTACAATTTGTGCCGTGCCCTTCATGTTCGGTGAAAGTTGGCCCAATTTTGGTGGGCTTAAGAAGTAAACGTCTATTATAGAGAGGAGCAAGTGTTCACGGTTCCACGACCAAACAAGAAAAAATTCTATAACTAGGGCATTGGATCTCGCCATGCAATCTTGTGTTGGTAGGACCTTAGCATCTTAGCCTGATAGGTTATCTATTCAGACATACAGAAAAGACGCTTCAGGCTAAAGCAGGCCGCTTCCAAGCAGACAAGTTGCCCCTTCTTCAGACACATCTGACCGTCTGCAGTAATTTAAAGAGATCAATAACAGCGGCGCGCTAATGACATTTGCTTCGAAAGATTAAGTGATTTCCCACTTATTATACAAGATACTAGCTATCCAACATTTATCTCGGAGAAATGCATGTGTTCACAATTATAAAGGGGAAATTTGGTAAACAAATACAATCAACAACAATAACAACATTTATAATAACAAATAAGATATCACAGTGGTGGTTCCAATGAAAAATTTTTGTATCAAACAAGGTCGCCCATTATGTGGAACCTGAAAACGTCAATATAGCCATAAAAAGTCAGGTGAAAAATTATGAGAGCAGGTGTGCGTCTTACCTTCTTTCGTGACGTCCACAAATGCATGAATTTTTCGACCAACTCGCCATCCACCATGTTTTTAGTAGCGTTAAATCAGCATTTGAATCGGCTTCCCACCACGAGCCTCCTGCAAAAAATGCAGGAAAATAACCCTCTGAAACCGACTCCCATGTTCGTTCGGTGGAGAAAAACTAATCTACAAATCGCCTTCGCAGAAGAACTCTTTCGAGATATCACATGCGATTGCAGTATGAAGTCAGACATTATGTAGATGAAAAATTAAATCAAGAAAAATCGGATTCCACGAAACAAAGGGAATTGAAGAAACCTCACCTTTAGATTCAGTTCAGCAAGTTGTCCAGTGGAGCTAGACATGCACTGGTACAGTAAGTGCAAGGGTCTAAACCATTTCAAAATTTCATTCAATTCAAAAATTCATTTCATTTCAAAGCAAATAGAAGAGCATGAATAACTGCTTCAATTTAAAATTGATTTTTAACGGTTCATATTTAACCAAATAGATTGTTTCTCCTTTTTCTTCCTTTCTTTTTTATTCCTTCATTCACTCATTCTTTCTATTTCTCTCTCTCTCGCTCTCGCTTGCTCTCCCGCTTCCACCTCAGATCGTTAACGTTAGAGAGCAGATGAGTAGAATTCACCCGAGAGAAAATGACCCATGTACAGTTTGCAAGGCCTCCTTTGAGGGCAGAAATGTACAGTTGGGTAGCTTATAGAGTGTGTCTGCGAGTTTATCTGCAATTAAGGTTGCAGCTTGGTGTCGGAAAGACGATCATTTGGTTCGATGACTGCGAGGGCGCCGCAGGATGCGTGTGGTAGGAGATTGAAGAGTAAAGTATAAAATCTGGATCGAACCAGCTGATCATCTTTCCGACATAAAGCTGCAGCCTTAATTGCAGATGAACGTGCAGACACATTCTATAAGCTACATTTCTGCCTTCAATAGAGACCTTGCGAATTGTACATGGATGAATAGAATTCCCTTTATTTCGCAGAAGAGTACAAAATCGATGAGGGGTTGTTTAAGGCGCTGATCACGAATATCGTATCCGTTCTGTACCGTAACCTCATTTTCATACGGATGCGATAGGTATACGGTAGGAAATTGGTAGAAAATGCCGACTTTGGGAACAAAATGAAGGAAGCATGCAAAATAAAGTTCATATTCGTGTTCAGCACCCCAAATAACCCCCCTGTGCAAAATTTGAGCAAATTCTGCGAGATACCGTATTTACCCTTACCCTACCGCAACCCTAAAAAAATGGGGTTACGGTGTCAAACGGATGCGATATTCGTGTTCGGCACCTCAAATAACCCCCCTAGGCGAAGTTTCGGCTAAATTTTTTTCTTGAAGATTTTGGGGCCAGTAAAGTTGAATAGTGCTGGATAAACATATGCGAATGCAGACGACAAAAAACTTACAGTTGAACACAACACCTTCACACCTTGTACGGGGCGCTTGTATGATTTATGGGTTGCTACGCAGTTGCTACAAATTGCGTACAATACGCAGGAACTGACGTATTTTTACATGTCGCCTGACATTTTCTCGTAAGTTGCTCCGAACAACTTACGAGACTCTCCGCGGCCGCCAACACTATTTTCGCGGCCGTCTAGCCATCATCGCAGCGATGATGGGTCAGTCCAACTGATTTTATCAGTTGGCCTTACCTCAGCGCTCGCCTGACGATGGCTGCGGGGAAGAGATCGCCCACCTATAACATTGCCCTCCACTGATCGCTGCGATGATCTTGCTCACCGCAGCGATGAGTGGTGCGGTCAGATCAGCTGACCGTAAGGGATGGTTTACTACGGGCCCTGACCTTTTTTCAACGGGGTAGACGTTGTAGAAGGATTGTTGATTGTTGATCTTCTCTTCCTACACTCAAGAAAAAGTAAAATTCTTAAGCCTGATATGAATAGCTAAATGTATCGCCAATTTCATACATATGTGTTGACCACATGGAATGGTTTACCTCCTTTGTCTGCTGTGGTTGATCAGTAGACAAGAGTAGTTTGAACATGAAAGAGGAGGGTACGGTACACACAGGGATATATGAGGTGAAAATACGGTGAACACAAAGTGAAACGGGACGTGATGAGGGCAGAATCACATAGATAATGCACTATACTACATTGCTGAGCTCAGCAAGTTGTGGATGTTATGTGTTACCAGACGCTAGCTAGCCGATCGTGGACTACCCCATAGCATCGCTGGCGCACCCTCATCACCTCAGGGCACCTGTCTCCATGTGTTTCACCACTCCGGAACACTCCTCTGAATTCGAAAATCGAAACAAATTGAATCTCCGGCCGTTTGGTAATTGGTTCTAGTCTTGCCCCAAAATCCATCTTTTATTCAACCAAACATAAGTGCGGGCATAGTTATGATGTATTAGTCCGTCAGGATATCGCAGTGGGACCTTCACTCTGTTTATTGCTTGAACATCTTTGGATGCATCCATTTAATGAGAGGAAAAATGAACAATTTCAAGACGAGAAATGAATGGACTGTTCAAGTAGGTGATAATGCTATGCCCGCAGAATATTTGATGATGAGCGAGTGGTCTCTGTATTCGGTCCAAAAATGTTAGGAAACTTTCTAATGATATGCACACATGTGTTATTCAAAAGATTGTACACAGCTGCTGTTCAAAAGATTTGCTGTCTTATTTCCATATAATTCGGAATTCGGAGAATATATCAATGCTGGGAGACTTTCTCAGACCTTTATAAAGGTGCTAAACCAACCGTCATCAACTGGAGCTTCCACGGTACAGTAACGTCTTTTATAACATAGAATATATTTTCAGGATGTTCAAGCTCTGTTGCGGGATCGTACTTTTCGCCACTTGCCTTACGTTTTCTCAGGTAAGAGACATGAAGTAAGTTATGACTTTCTATTAAAGAACTAGGAAGCATTTTAGGATTGAAGCGTACACGCATGAGGAAAAGCAGACGTTCTTTGAGGGTGCCATAGAACTTATGGGAGGCGAGGTCAAGGTGGGCAAATATGCACATCGTTCACTTCAAAAATCGTGGTTGCTTTATGGACTAAAAAAAAGTGGAACGTGGGCCGAACAGCGTAATGCGCCAAGCAAAAACCCCAGTAGCATAAGGCTGGGATTCACGAACGTATAACTAGGCGAAACCAGGCCAGCAAACCAACTTCTGCATCTGCGTATTCTAGCATTACGTAATCTGCACGCTAGCCAACCACGCCAACTGTCGTTCGTTTGCTTGCATGTAGTTTCATGAATCCCAACCCTGATCCCAGCTGCTGCTATGTTCAGCTCAACTGCTGCTCAAGCCTCCGTTGCTGCAGCAGCAATTGCTTAAGGATGGCAGCAATCGAGGAGAGAATGGCAACAACCAGGAAGAGATCCTGCGTTCCTGATCTTCGTAATACGCTGGTCAGGCTGCGTTCCTAGCGCAGATTTATCAGCGTGGATATTTGATGAAGATGTAGAACCATTAGCACGACGTGCAATCCTGTAGCTTGTCGTGTTCAAACAAATTCAATTAGATAGCGGTCGCCCCCCCCCCGCCCCCTCTCCCCCCATCTTTCTCGAATTTGAATAATGTTAAAGGGCGAGATTTTTGAAGTCGACGCTAAGTAAATCCCATTATTATTACCCATTTACGCCTTCTGCTTCCGCAATAAGCACTGCCGCATTCTCATGAGGCAGTAGAAAGCCATGGGTTTCGATACCGATGAGATGCTGATGTGTAACGGCAATCCTCTGTTTAGGGTCCTTGTTTCCTTCTATGCAAGGAAAAAAACAGCTGAAATCTAAATTCCACCTTTCTATGGGCGATTCTTCAATGAAGCCATGAATAAACTGATCATCACTCCTTATCACATAAGGTCTTGTCGCACTTCGGCTTCGTCCTAGTACTTTCGAGTCCACTGTAATGCAATAAATATATACATACATGAATATTTATCACATTTTCATTTTGTACATTTGTATTGGTTAGTATACCTACATTGTGAATATTCCTTATTAACAGAAGAAGTACGTCGAGCTTATTGCAGAATTGGAAACGGAAATTGAAAGCCTAAAAGATGAAAACGTGAGTTTATCAAAATCGAGATTTCTTCCTTTCAATTTTGTTCGGGTGTTGCAGGTGAAAGCATTTGGTAGGCAGATGATGAGAAAGATCCGGGAGGGTGTATTTGCCATTACCAGTGAACGTATGGTTGAGATAGTGAGTTTTCCGCAAAAAAATACTGCTCTTCCATCAATGTTGAGGAATATTTCAAAGCATTATATACGTATGCAAACAAAAGTCAGAAACTCTAGAAATATTTGTCTCATTTACCAAATGCTTCTTTGTGCCTTTCTTTTTATTAGTATGTTCTGTTCCCGAGATAAATGTGCGGGTAGAAGAACTTTCGCCTTTGGCGCTGCTGCACGGGAATGGATCTTGTTTTCTAGGTAGTGCAACATACATGAAAAAGGTTTTTTGTTCCAGGTAAAAGAAGATTTATTGGTTACTCGTCTTACCCGTAGACAAAATCATCTGATCCTTTTCATAGCGTATAAGTATTTGGACAAGTTCGACACGCAGTTCAGAGAGTACATAGACATGTACATTTTTATGAAAGGTATGAATAGCTGGTGAAAATCTCACGTTTTTACTGTGGAATGCATTGAATGATGCCGCCTTCTGCCAAAAAACTTGCATGTTTGTTTTCAGTGAATGTTTGTGCGCATGTTTCAATGGATCGCATCGTTGATGCATTCCAGGCAAACCAATAAAAGATTCTCACTGCATCTCTTGACAACTTTTTGATTGGTTACCACCGGATACACTTCGGAAGTGGTTAAGCGTCATGGTGCTGAACAAGGTACATGCGAGACTGATCGATTTTGATATGGCTTCTGGTCATGGAACTTTCTTAACAGAAATACCATTAAAGTGGTCCTAATTTGTGACGTAAGCAATGGAACAGGTCCTTGTTACCTGCAGATTCCAATCCTTTAAGAAATTCGAGCAGCAGACTCTAAAACGGCGCTATATTTATAATTTCTCAGAAATCATGGAAATCTGACGAAAACCAGCTTAGAAGCTCCAGAAAAATTTCAATTTCTCACAAAAATCGAATGAATAGGGAGAACAAAAGAATACATACATATAACATAGTAAGGAGTTACAATGATCAACCGATTCATATTACATTGATATCCAGTCGTGTTTGTACATCTGGAAACGGAGCCGCGCCGCACCATCTACGCGGCGAGGCAGACCAGCTGCGCACTGCTGTTGGCGCTATCATACAAGAAAATGTAAATGTGAATGCCCACATATAAGGGAATTAGCCGCGGGAATAAGGTATACTAGAGGAGGCAGTCGGGCCGGACAATCACAGCTTCCAGCTGCTCTGCCGCGCTGCATAGGTGGAGCGGAGCGGCCGCGTTTTTGCGGTGCAAAAACGATTGACTATCACTGTAAAAACAAAAGAAAAAATATCGCAATACTGCAAGGTGTAGGGTGTTTGAAAAGGTGTTCCTTGCAAAATATTAGATTATAAACAACAGAAGAAGTTTTTCACAACGATTTCTCATAAAACTACAACCTGAAGGAGATCCAGAATTTTTCAGTAGTTTCAGCTAGTAATTCAAAGTTGCGAGTCAATTGTCTGAAGCACAGAATCCGCTTGAGCAACAGAAATATGCGATCACCCTAAAAATAACAACCGCTTCCCTGGTAAAAGTTCCCATGGAGCTCAATCCAGATGCAATCCGGCTCATTCCATGTTTTTTTTTGTTCATAGATGTTACAATGCATTACAACTGATCTGACATTGACTATTGAATTAACAAACTGACTTAAGAAAGAAAAAGAAGATCAGAATCAGGATAAAAATGATACATTCTGGATTATAGGTGAGAAAAAGCTAGTATAATAAACTGCTCAAAGGCATATTTCATTTATCCTGGATTACATGGACATAGAATTTCTGGAGTAGGATTAGCTCTTCGCTGCGAATGGAGTGCAAGTGTGCGGAGTAGAGATACCTGTGTGATTGCGGTCATTATTTCTGGGACAGCTCAGTACTTTAGAGACAGAATATGGAAAACACAACAACACTAGTTGTATTTGAATATACAAACATACATGAAACCCGTAGATTATAAAGACAGACATCAAACTACGAGTTGTGCGTTCACAAGATCTGCTCCCTTAGCTCCGGTGTTGGCAACCAGGCCACTCGTAGAAAAACGGCCAGCGCCGCCATGTTGAGCAATTCGAAAATGAACAGGAAGAAGTAGTCGAATCGAGAGAACACCCTCGCCCATTCGTGCTGCACCTGGAAAGGGAAGTCTTCCAATTTCAGGAACGAAGAGGGGTTCACAAGCTTATAAGGTATGAAGCACTCACAGCCTTTCTGTGCATTTTTTGCTCGTTTTTCCGACGAAGGTTTCTATGCGAATCAGCTATTTCTTCGAGAATGTGGTAGATCAGAGCTAGTTCTGGAACTTTTGGCCGATCGATACTGAAATAGCCCGGTTGCGAGAATGCTTGCGAGAACAGCGGGAATCATAATATAAAAATAATATATATGATGTGAAAATAGTATTATAGATAAAAAAATACAATTAGTACAAAAATAATATCAATATTCATCCCGTTTCATTGATTCACCCATTTTTTTACTTATCGCATGTTTAGTTCATCTCGTTTCATTTATCCACCAATTTTTTCTACTTATCACATGTTTAACTTCCCTTTTTTAAATGATCCTACACATGTACAGAAGTGATCTGACCTTTCTTTGTCGGGGTAGACGTTGTAGAACGAGTTTCTCGTGATCACCGTTGATCTTCGTTTTCTATACTCAGGAATAAGCATGAACCGTAGCATACGCTTCGATGGCATTTGATCTGTAACGAATAATTAAAAGCATTTAGTACCTTAATTAATTCCCCAGGATATTCATACAGAAAGGACCTACATGAGGTCCTGATCACAATGCTATACGTGATTCCGTGTAAAACTGTCGAAAAACCCCTTTTGAGCCCCATATTTTAGGGGATTGTGGGCGGAGCTAATTCTGGACCATGGATTTCCGCAAAATGAACCTGGTAGCTGACCACATATGGAGCACATTTTCTAACCTATTAAGGAGTGGATGATGAGGAACTTTTGCAAAAAGTACTAATTATGTTTGAAGGTGCGCTACCAGGAGTGCGTTATTCAGAAACCTCGAGCTCTCGCCTCGGCTCCGCCCACGAGCTCCCAAAGAATTGGGACTGGAAATCGGATTTCTGGGAGTTTTGTAAGTAATAACTTACACTGTTGCAATCAGCAGCTCTTGGAGATTCTCTTCAGGTGAAAAACTCTAAACCGTTATTGAACCTTTTCCTAGGTGAATGGCTTTTTGAGTAGCTCAGAACTGAATTTAGAAAATAAATGAATGACTATGTACTCCCCAACTCAAGGCCAAGGGGTAGGTTCTCTCCAAAATGGGGACCAGCTCCACACGCATCATTAAGCCAGTGTAAACATCACCGGCGTCAAAATAGGTTACCTTGGGTAACCTTAACGACGTATCTAGGCTTAGGATGTTATGGTGTTGTTGGTTTGATATGGTTTTCAGGGGTCCTCAATTAGGCGTAAGGCGTAAGAAACAAAAGTTGTACAGCAGTAAGTCTTATGAATTATTCACCTTTCTGTATGTACTGACGACTAATGGCAAGGAAAGCCATTGATATGCTGACAGCTACGGCACAAAGAAGAATAACAATAAGGATGTAGTAACCTGTAATGAGTGGTTCTATTTTATAAGTTGAGAAATAACAAAAAAATAATACCAGGAAATGAGCTTCATAGTCATAAAACCGCGCTTGCGTTAGATTCCCCATGGAAATCTCCCTTCGTTCACTAATTTTTCCTCTTTTATCAGAAATCCTTACCTAACAAAGGGATCGCGTTGCTCTTGGGCATGGCACCGGCGACGATGCCAAGCAGCACAGTCATAGCCAGTAGACTTCCAAGTCCAAGAGAAACCTGAAAACAACCATGGATGCTGCCAATAAGTCATCGATTCCAATGCAATGATGATGTTGAAGTGATTGGCATGCGGAGCAGGATGATCTAGTTTCTATGTTGTGTTGTTAGAGGAACAAAAGGAGAGTAAGACGAAACGCTCTCACTAAACAGTTACACACATTCTCGTTTGCAGCATTCTGAAACGATTTCGATTAGATTTTTGGAAAGACACAGTGGCCTGGATGGATATCCTTCCAGAAGACTGTACACTGTACAACTAAAATTTATACAAGTAATAATATAGAATCTCAGATGACCTTTCTCGCGTAGCTAGGTAAACGACACAATTGCTTCTAAGATACCTTTCGCAGAAAAAAATGAACAATGGCAGATAAATGAATGCCTAGCGTTTTCCTATAAATTCAGAGGCTGGATACTCTTTAAAAAAGGCGCAGAAGAGGCATCAAACATTGTAGAAAAGCCTGGTGGACACGAAAAAATCGTCTGAGTGGAAGTTAACATAATAAACAGGCTAAGCAGAGAATAAAGGATGTCAACTCACCTTCTCGTTCCTCGGTCCATCGCTAGATCCTGGAGAGAAAATTCCGAGGATCGACAGAGCCGAGATGAGGAAAGTAGGCGCAACGATGACGGTAATGTAGTAGATAGGACGTCGTTGAAGATGGAAGATGTAGTGGACCTGCAGGAAATTTTTTTAGAGAGCATTTCTTCCTTTCCTGTTTCTCCACAGTTTTTTCTTCTACATTAGTAACCCCTGTACATGATTGCGCATAATTTCGTATTTTTATGTTTCTCTTCTCCTTCACTCCTGTATGGGCAGAAAATCCCACGAAAAATGTTCCCTGAATTCCATCGAACATAGCAATAACATATACAGTGGCGGACAAAAGTACTGCAACAAATTTTCTTTTGTTTGTAACTTCTTTCAGAGAAAAGCTGGGCGGCTCTTATTTTTATATGTTTTGCAGATACATATGTGGTACTGAGTCAGATAGATGCGAATTCATTTCGTGTATGAATCTCTTCGGGAGAAATTTTTTACTCGGTGAGGTCGAAATCTGGGGTTCGACGATGTGGGCAACCACCTACAAGGAAATGTTTAGAAACGGGATCTCGACCTGAATCGGATTTATTACATTAGTTTTGGAACATTTTCAACAAGAAATACGTGTTAATACAGGATTCATTGAAATTTGCCAGCCATACAAATGATCGGTTTGTCGGTAACCTACTGCCGCAATTTCTGCCATTCCAACTCATAACTTCACACCTGTTCTGAGGTCAGAGTGTCTCCCTATGATACTTCTGCCCTCTCTAAAGATGTATATCTCCACTGCGACTTCCACCCCTCCTGGAAAGTGGAGATAACCCAGCAAGTTCTGGTGGAGCCAATAGAGCACATCGCCAGAAATGTGATTTCGTTTTTCACCTTGTCCGGGAAAATCGCTTTCTTTGAAAGAAATTGTGCATAAAGAAGAGCCAAGTTCTTTATAATGTTGTTGCAGACAGTAAAGCTGAAAGTTGTCTGTTCTCGAAGAGTTGGGAAGTAAATTAAAACATACTAGTGAACTACGCTGAACATCAGACGGGTGGAGTTTACTACTTTACTCTTGTGGAAGCACGAAAATTCTGTTCAATTTCAATACAGCGGAGCAAGTGGAACGTTTTCAGAACATCTGGCTTCAAATACGAATAAAAGAATCCAGTGCGGACCAAGCCGACTTAAAGGCTGTTGCTGGCTATTGCTACCACTCGAATTTGAGTCTTGGTGAGTCATCGAAATCGCCACGATTCGGATATAAGCTGCATTGTACAGGATGTACAGTTTCTGCAGCTAACGTGATTTTTTACTAAAGCCACTTCTCGAAGTAAAACAAAAATCGAAACCACATTTCTGGCGATGTGCCCTATTGGCTCCATCAGAACTAGCTGGGTTATCTCCACTTTCCAGGAGGGGTGGAGATCGCAGTGGTGATGTGCATCTTTAGAGAAAGGAGTAGTATCAAAAGGAGACA
>KN726561.1:0-24026 GCA_000816745.1 Ancylostoma duodenale
AAATGCTGGTGAACTCTTGGGAAAATATCAGCCGGAAGTTTCTGTGCAACGAACTTTGTCATATGGACTAGTTTCTGTTGTATGTATGAGTGCTTCAAGTGAAAGGGTCAACTCCATAAAAACTGCGAAGACTTGGATGAGTTCGTCGCTCCTGAGCCGATCACGAAAAATTCACGCTCACAATGTAAGTATTACATTTAAAGTATAGCAGAAAAAAACTAGTGTTCATCCAAGCTGTGTACGATTGGTATGAAGAGCAGCAAGAGTTCACGACAAGATACTTAGATCCACTAACAGCTTAATTGCGTACTTAAGCAGCATTGATAGCCATTTATTAAACTGATTTTATGTATTAGTGAACCAGAAGTCGAATATTTCATGATGTCGGACAATTGATTGCTCGGAAATTTAACCAAAAAAAAACCCGAATACTTACTTGCACAACTTGTATTGTGACCAATTTTATGCACACTTTGAGCAGAATTTCAATCAGCCCATCGTTGCCAAAATTGGCGTTCAAAGTCTACTCTGTCTATAGATTTTGCGCAAACTTTGTCCCTACCTTTCCGAACCAATTTAAATCTTACACATTCCAGTATCGTTGGGTATATTTAGTAATATGGTTAGTTTAGGCCAATTACTGTAAATAATTTCTGGCGAAGTGATTCTCTGAGCCCAAAAGTGACCCTCAGATCAGCCCAAATCAGGTATTTCCAAACTAGCAACCAGGCCAGGAACGAAAACCGAGTTGAGGGCAATGGTTAGAGTACGGTTCCCCATAAGCACCCTGTCTCGCAGATCCCTCCCTTGTGGTTAGTTACCAATAGAGGAAGCTGCTTACTACTCGTCCTACTTCCTCAGGGACTATCTAAAGCCTTTTATGTGTTTCCAACGGAAGGAGTAAACCGTAATTTACTCAGCAAGTCCGGCTAGATAGTAATGCCTACAGGAGAGTCCTAGAGTAAGAGACAGGGCCCGGATGCATCATAGAGAGTATGGGTATGAATATCCACGGGTAATAGGAAATGAATATCCATGAGCAGAGATAATGTTACGTGTAGGTAAACGCATTTTGGGCATCAGGTGAGGCATAAACTTGGATACGTTGACATGCTAACCATAAGTAATCTCGTGAATGTATCCACGTCCAAGGCGAAGCGCCTGATGGGTATTTACCAGCCGAACTAAGTAGGACTTAGCCATATTAAAGGGTTACCTGGTGGTGAGGTCTGGAGGCCAGCTCGGATTTTTTTCTTTTACATGTTTGTCTCACAGCGTTCTAGTTACGACCTCGTTTTGCGGTCGGATTTTAATAAACACACATACCCACCAACTACCTAGAATTCTTTTTGCAATTCTAGCACTCTTATTCAAAAAAGAAACTTCTTCCAACGACAAGGAAAAGAGTTTTTTTTTCAGTATTTTTTTTCGGATGGATTTTTTTTGGAAGAAAAGACGCGGCTTGCGTGTTGTTATTGTTCACGCAAACTGCATTACTTGCAAGGCGCAGTACAACGATACGTTTCCTCTAATCGTTTCTTCTATCTGAATTTTTTTTTTCGGGAAATTCTGAGAAGGACGTGCTTCATTGCGTGGTCGTTCAATGACTTGATTTATTTTGTAGTTACATTTTCACTGCATCACATTAAATTACGCAGCTGCATTTCAGCGGGGGCCTAGTGACGTAAATTTCCTAAGAAGTATGGAATTTATTGACTCAGCCATAAGTCTGATGGAACTTACTCCCAGTAATTTCAAATTACTATATTGTGCTGCCCCGTCATGGGAAAAGGAAAGAGAATTGGCTTCGTTCTCATGCTCCATAGGGAAATATGTCCTCATGAAGAGTATCAGATTAAAAATATATGCTGTACTTTCAGTTTTTGCTCTAATTTAAATCTCCGTGATTTCACCTCCATTCATTTATTCTCCACTGTCTGGAAATTCGAGGGGAATGCATATTTGAGATATTTGCTAATGCATTGATATAAGAACTGGGTGAGCAGTGTCCTACTAGTCCGAGAAAAGAAGGGATAAATAGCACTCACCTAGCTATTATTATCGCTTGCAGCCAGTTAATTCGACTAGTTATACTTTCGCATACGGCATTCTCGTCGCATACGACACGTAACAAGGCCAACACCTGCAAAAATAGAAAATAGAAGTGCAATAGGGAAGAAAAGCAAACTACCCCAATGTATATGAAAATACAAAACCTGGTAAGGCAGCCAAGTGAAAAAGAATGTGCAAATCACTGCTAACGAGGCTCGAAGGAAGCGTGCTTTTGTGCTCGACTGCTTCTGTTGTTTACCGCCATCCTGTAGGAAGATTTTTCTTTCTTAGAAGTTTGCATGCAGAAGAATTCAAGCGCTCAAAGATTCTCGTAGCAGACCTGCAACAACTTCCTCTCGGCCATCTGTTTACGAAGCGAAAGCCCGATCATCGAATAGCAAACGACGACGATCAGCAAGGGAACGTAGAATGTCGTAACGACGTGGAAGAAGTTGAATGCAACAAGCACTTCCCGGCTGTAGCTCTGGAAATAGGGTTATTTTTCGTCTTTCGAAGGAGTTATGTACTTTAAAACGAAGTTTAACTATAGGTCATATAAAAGTAAGATAGGAATGACGTAAAGTCCATAAAGTGCAAGCGAGGCGGATTGTGGGAAATTGGGGTCTTTTCAGGAAACACAAAACAGGAAATTTATTATGACAGGTGGATCTAAGCCAGATGTTCTCTACGAACCATAACTATATGGATATTTGAGGTCATTTAGAGTGCGAGGAGAATAGTCTGATTTTACTAGGAAAGACCCAGAGCTATACATCGTCTTACATGACCAATTTTCACTCCCTCACCTTAATAATGTTCAAATATTACTAGTATAATCTATCACAATAACAATGAAGATCCAAATCCATGTTTTAGATGGATTCTTTGGGGAATCCTAGCTAACTCTTCGCTTTTAAACCTTATATAATGTGTTTCAATCGCGACGACAGTCGAGAATCCGTCCGAATAGCCTGCCTTTCTCTCATTCCTCTCCAATTCCTGCACACTTTCCCGCGTTCTTTTTCTCTCTGCTGTCTTACCAACCATCGCCCTTGGTGAAACGCACCATACCAAAGCAAAACACCAGGGCAAATTTTCTTTACACTCGTCATTAGCGTAGACGAAACTAACTTACAAAAATGAGTTTAGAACTTATACAGTAAGTATATGTAGAGTAACTCACATTCACCAAAGGATAGCACTGCTCATAGGATTCATCCTCGAATGAGTATATGGTTATGGTCCCACGAATAAATGCCATCGGCAGGGCACAGAAGAAGGCACAGATCCATGCGAGCGCGATCAGCCAATCCACGCGATTCGCTCCGGTTCGGTAGCTGTTCAGCGGTGACCTGAAGAGAGAAAAATCCATAGGTAAAGCCTTAATGCCTCTACAAGAAATCCATGGACTCACGTTATGCAGCACAACATGTCCACGGCTATAGCGGCTACCATGTTCGACCATAAGTGGAATGGCAACGCACAGAAAAACGAGAAAATTTTGCACATCACATTTCCTGTATCAAATACGGAGCATCAGCAACATCAACGTTATCGAAATGTATTGCACTAACCTTGTACCCAAACAATGTTATAGAACCAATAACTTCGCCATACACCGTACGTGAAAAGCACCATAATGTGAGCAATAAGCAGCTGACGACTTAGTTTGACGAGACGGGACTCTACGCCACCTTCACGGATATTTCTGGAAAAAAGTACGGTGAGCAGCTAAAATGAACTTCGTGATTCAGCAGGTCACTCATGGTTTATACAGTTGGACAGCAACAAAAGGCTATCGCTTGGATAAGTCGATTACTACTGCATCGTTCTAACGTCACAGGATTATCGATCGGATCCTCAACGAATTCCCAGACCACATGCCTACAGTATTACCCTACTCCTTTCGAACTTGCTGACTCTATTTGCAAATTACTTGGTTTGGAAACCGTATTTTCGCATTAGTCATGGCAAAATGAGCCTTAGGTGGGTCTTGAAAAATAAATCCAAGTTACTGGACCGCGGTCGCTGTAGAATTTCGGTTTCGGGTTCATCCAGAAAATTCCTATCAGTAATCAGCAATTTCTGTGCAGAAAGACAAGCTTTCTGCACAGAAATTGCTGATTGCTGATAGGAATTTTCCGGATGAATGCACCGATTTCGCTTAAAAATCTCGTCCATTCATTGAGTTTGACCATAGGTTAGCGCCTTCATGGAACGTTCAGGAATACCGTCATTCTCCTGGAGGCTTGCACGAAACGTGACTGATTGCATTGCGCAGAGGCATTGTAATTTATTTCTAAGGAGGTAATAAAGGAACATTTTTAGACCATGTGAAAGCTGCTGCAATGAATATTGCCCCTATATACTACTTAAGAATATAGCTACAGTGATATACTGTGCAGTAAATCGTCCAAATGCCAGAGGAAAATGAAGGAAGAGCTACAAACCTTGTGGTCCTTAAGAAGGCATAGACGTTGATTGGAGTGCCAATCAGAAAAAAGGAGATCTGGTAGAACATCTCGATGATCTCGGAAGTAGTCGGCTCGAGCTCGAGTACTTGATGAGACTCGTTCATTTTCTGCAAAACAGTTGCTGCAAACCGTACTTATATTGCTACTCTGCCCGCAGACACGTAAAAAGGAGGAACACAATGGAATTCACAGTGTTTGCATGACGTGCTGTGAAAATCAAGGCAGAGAAGGGATTGGTAATCCTGTTTCTTGATTGGCTCCCAACTAATTTGTGAGAAACACTGGAAGACGGAAAATACCACAGAGAATCATAATCCGAAGCACTTTCTAAAGCCAGTGAGGTCATAAGGAAGTAGAGATGATTCATATGCACCATAATGCGCAATGGAAAAAAGTGGATATAGCCCTCATCGGCTTCTCGTGCTATCATGCTGATGAAGAGCGATGGCGAGCCTGAAATCCGGAACGTTCCAGCACACCAAGAGAGTTACTGCTATCCAGAAAATATGTATGACCTCAATAACGAATTGTAAAGGATATCCGAGCAACCACAGCTATGCAAATAGAGAACCACGTCAACAATCATGTCGTTTTTGATCTTATGGTATGTATATCCATCCAGAACGGAAAACTAGCTCACTTCCTCGATTTCCATTACAGGACAGCCGCACTGTGAAAACGCACTTAGCTCGTATATGACGTCGTGGGAGGGAATAAAGGATTTCATTAGATCTATTTAAGGGATTTTCTTAAACCGCAAGTTGCCATTACTATCGAACGTTACATTTGCGAACTAGCATTCGCTAGCAAGCTATTATTATCCAGCGAGATCCTCCTACTTTCTATTGCTTTTTCTTCTATCCTAATGTCAGATGTGTATGAGATAATTTATACTGCATGTTAACATGGCAGCTGACGATTTAAGAAAAAGCCCTCCACAGGAAATAATCATGTCAATGACTGCAGACAAAAAGTGCTCTTTAACAGCAAATGTTCAGTAGATAAACGAATAGTTCGGTTTCTATTTCGGATTCTGAAGTTTCTAGAACTTATTTTTGTCGGATACAAGGGAAGGGATGGGCAGAAAATTCCAGAAATAGATACTAAGTTACATGAGATGTTAGAGGTGAAGTGAATAACTCAGCAGGTTAAATTGGTAAGAAAATGAGAAGCTAAAGTAAGACTCGAGTTGATTCATATGTTTATGGATAGTCAATATTTTCAAAGGTGAAAATGTTGACTCTTTCAAGGATAAACATCCTAAACGTCAGTGGTACTGGAATTGAGTAGTTACAAGTGAAGCAAGCTAGCGTTAACTTTACGGAGGTGTTAACTGAATTTAGCAAAGTACTTTGAGTGGGTTTTCATCCAGAAATCCTGCTCTCAGATCGAATTATTCGCACTTGCAGCTAACCTCCACTGCTTCTATTACAACATTTTCGTGGATAGCTTGATGAAAGAGCACGTAAACCACGTAAACCAAAATTTGTTGGGATGCAGCACATTTGGAAATCAGATTGCCCCCGGAAGGCCGTATTTGGCAAATTACGTATATCTAAAAAGTAGAAAAACAAGGAAACGGAAGCGGAAACGAACCAAATCACAGATCCACTGCTCTTGAGACGGATGGAAACTCAAGAATTTCGTGAAAAATTAATGCGTTCCGCTTGACAACCATAATGGCAGTCTTTGCAGCTTCCAGTAAAACAATCCAATGAAATCACAGCTTTCTGTAGGCCACCCAATGACAACGCTATTTCACGGATATTAGGTTCTAATACAGCGGAAGTTTTTTGCAGAGATTTACTGTTTTTTATTTCTCCGCATTGTCCATGGAAAAAAAAGCAGAAACTAGAGATGCTTGAGAAAGCCCACTGAAAGCCTACTTGAATAATGTGCGAATAGCGCCTAATGAGGTCTTCACTATTCCTTCGATAGTCTGTCATGTGTTGTGCATGTGTCAAAATAACAAAATGACACATTATTTTCGTCCACCGGACGATCGGTAATAGGATCTCTCGTGAATTGCATTTAAAAGGGCAAAAAAGTGAATAAATCCGATTTAAACCAATGGTTGACTGGATCTTTGTCACATGATGAGTGGATCTTCGTCATAGGGTAAACAATTACTGGAAACTCTGGCGTTAATAGTAGCCCTGTTCAGTTGAACACACTTCGCTAACTAAAAAGTTCAAAGATTTTGCATCATTGGTGGTCTGGACTTTGTTCGACTCTGTTACAGGCTAGAATCTTCCCCACAGTTGTCGTGGATATTAAAATCCTAAGGCTCTCAAAGACCAAAGAAAGCACCCGTCCTGGTCCCATCTGGGTCCCAATCACACCCTGGCCAGGCACAAGCTGTCACTGTGTCGCTCATATCTAATAGATTAAAAGCAACGAGGACAGACAAAAATGCAACAACAAAGACCTAGCAATTGCAGAGAAAGAAGGTGGGGGGGGGGGAGGGAGGATCGAATGCTGGAAGCCGTGAATTCCTGCAATTCCAGGATTTTTTTCAGCTCACAATGGGGGATATTCGTGCAGAAGCACGATTGAGCATCCTCCTGAAGAGCAGAGTATGCTCCTGGATGTTTTAATTACCGCAATAACTAAATGTAAAGCAATGCTCAGTATTGAGATTTTACAGAACGTACGAACATGGAACTGTATTCAATAAAAATGCAACTGCATGACTCAGTTGCACGTATTATCTTTGGCGTAAATGCCAATATTGGAAGAATTCACCATTAAGAAAAGAAATCTCCAAAGAAAATGTAATACCACAGTAAATACTGTCTGCTGTCATTATCCTAAGAGCATTAGTGGATTTGCACAGTTGCAGTAATATGTTGCTACTCTGAGGACAAGGATGATCAAAAAGCATACCATCCACTTGAGGAGTAGAAAACTTCTTTTTTCCTTGTCCAAGAATTTGCTTCTGCAGCCAGAGATATACTCCAAGTACTGCTTGCTTTTGTTGTCAGAAGCATACTCCTATAAATCTTTCTGCAAACCAGCGCAGTCTTTTTAACAAGGTCTCTTCGTAACAATAACTCCACGACTATGTACATTATACGAGGAAGATTCTTGGAATTTGAAGTACCCTGTGAATGGAAGGCTGTAGCACTTGAAACTTGAATTTGTTTTGTTGTGATCTTCAAGCTCGGATCCAGAGAGTTCGCGAGTATCCACGAAAATTCAACAAAATTTTGCATAGCGAAGCCCGCAGAGACCACACACTCCACCACTTCTCACCCCCCCCCTTCCCTTCCCCCTTTAGGTCAAAATAATGGTGCCATGGCATTACAAAAGGCTTAACATTGCATATTTATACTAATCATGTAGGAGATCCTTAGCCTATATTTGCTCGGATATTCGAATATTCGCTCAAGAAAATTTGGAGCCTCGTTTTTATCGCATTGTCATGAAGAAAGTAATGTTTAACACACCTACCCATTCCTATTCCTATTCCTAACTAATATAAATTTATGGAATCAGAGAACTAATATAAATGTCAGTAGTAGTGGTACTGTACAGAAGTCATGCTCTATATACACTAAATACATCTATATAGACATTATTTAGAGCAAAGGACATCCCAGATTGATTTACATAGCGAAATTTTTTTTACTAAATGTTCACTTCATTTTCCAAATACCTAAGGCACAGTACTAGGTGGAAAGGTACAGTAATTTTGCTGCTGCCTGATTCATGGGGTTTCCGAAAAGGTAATGATTTACCCGTTGTTCTGAATTGAATGGGTTCTCCTGCTAAAGAGAGGTGTACTTTGTGCAAACGATTCGTTTCAGTCTGCAGTAATGACTTATGATGATGGCAGCAAGGTGAATATAGCATATTTTGCAAGGAAAATTCGTTCATGGGTAGACAAGAAGCTTACGATCTTTCCGGAAACGCCTATGAACTTCGATTCTGGATAAAGAACTTCGGGATATCCAAGATGCTCTGCGCGATATGCTTCTCTCGCACGTCTTCGTTGTGCGCTCTCTCAAGTCGCCCCCAAACTTAGCCATGTCCTGGGACAGGGAAGAACTCTGAACGTGGTATTTACCCTTAGGCAGAGGACATTACAACTCGAACAGCGTGCATTACATTGGGCAGGCTGGCCAGGGCGTACTCTGTTGTGCCAAATCGCCCCGACCAGCTGCTCCGAACCGCATCACCAGTCGCGATAAGCACAGAGTGCCACTGTAGAAAAATGCTGTCCTCTACGGGCCTCTACTGTCTTTCCCACCCATTATTACTACTTTTCACAGCGTCTTTCGTTTACTCTGTACCGGTGTCGAACATCAGGAATTTACATGCGCGATTCGACGAGGCTTCCGGCTCGATATTCGTTGAATGGCAGTTCCCGAATCCTACAAACGGTACGTTCGCCAACTTACAGAATAATAGTCATAGTTGCGACAAATTTCGTAGATAAGCTCTTAAAATTACTAAGGATTTCATCGTTGTGACTTATTCTCTTGTTTAAATTCATGGTTTTCCTGAAACGTAGTGAACTAACAAAAGTGCACTTGTACGAATGGTTCAATGTGTAACGGCTTCAAATCGCCAGCGTCACATATTACGTATTCATGGATTCGGCATTCTTTAGCAGTTCTAAAATAATCAAGGGGAACCTAGGCTACTCAGGATTTCGCTCTTTTTTTCTTTTTGCCTTGGAAAAGCAGAAGACTTCCGTAAAAATGCACAACGCAGGTCTGTATGATCTTTGCTACCAAAAGCAGGGCACTAAAGCGGTTTAGAGTACTCTGAGGTAACTTAGAGGTATTTCTGGGAAAAGAAAGCAAACAGTTAACTGTGAGGTGACATCCACGAATGCACTCTTCCCGTCACCAGCTATGCGACAAAAGTTAGGTGTTTTTTTAATGAAATTCCCAGGAAAAATATGCAGTGCCTGCAAATGCAGCATGAAGGAGTTTTTCGAATAGGAGTTGGTACACTATATGAGAGTAACTTGTTGTAGAAAACGGAGAAAAGTACATAGCGCATAGGAGTTGACTTTGGAGACCAAATTTTGCTCAAGGAACTTATCCATTGAGCACGAGCACGGAAGCCAGGGAACTTTCGCGAATTCTGCTCGGTGGTAGCTTAATAGAATTTGGTCAGGGAAGTGGTAGTGACCCAGAGAGATAGCTTGGTGTAGGAAAAACGGAACCAAGGCAGTCTTGCTTCCAGCAACAGCTTCGATATTGCGAAATTCCGTAGAATGAGCATTAATAAGAAGAATGACAGGTGGTAATCAATGCTTATAGTCCAAATTTTGAATTCTGACACAATGCTGCAACACGTATTCTTATGTAGACCCTTGCGGAGCCCTGGAATTACCCTTTACTTTACTAAGCAAATCAATTGCCCCTCGAAAACATCTGTATGAGGATTTCCCACAATTCGAAAAAATCCCTGCAGGTGGAAAGTTATTTTTGACCCAGACGTTGAAGGATATGAACCATAAGAAAAACGCCTAACGATCTGTCTGGGTTCTACCTTCAAAAGCGTATTTAATTTGATATAGTTGTTTCCTGAAACAATATCGAGTAGGTCTGAAAGAAGTGTTCTAATTAACTGTATCTCCCTCACTTGACTCTTTGTAGCAACAAAAATTGAGCTCTCTGAGAGAAGTCTTCAGCTTTTTTCAGATGTTCACACTTGCAAAACCCATAAGATTTCCTGAAGAAATGGTTGCAGCAATCCGTAAAAAATCTATCTAGAGCTGTTAACAGTACAAATTTGACTGTTCTCAGAATGAGTATTCACTAAGTCTCCAGAAACTGAGCACTTGCAGGGTTTTGTGTGAGAATTCAGTGACACTGGTGTGTGAGAACACATCTCATTAGAGCCTTGACGTGTGGTGTGGATTGAGGCCATCGTGCAAGGAAGGATTACCAGAGCACATAACACCAGAATATGCAGAATAAAACGCAATTCCGGCTGATGTCGTCAATTAGGAAGTGGATTTGTTGCCGTCGAGTTCAAGAATCCAAGTGAATGAACCCTATTATTTACTTAACCATATCGAAATAATGTTTGATTAGGTAATTGCGTAAAGGGAAATTTCAAATTGCGCTAAGCCCCTTAGGGAGAATTCTTTGGGTGTTACGTCAACAACTCATTATAGAGCGCGAAAACAAGCGACACATCTCGAAACAGTGAATATTTAAAGAAGAGTAGGGAGGAGGGAATCTGTCTAGAGAAAAATCCTGATAAATGCGCGATAAAAGAGGGTATTCTAGGATAGAGCCTTTTCAGGACACGTTGGCTGTGCCGATCCAGGCTTTTTATCTGTACTGAAATTCATATCAGATGACTCGATTACGTAATTTAACAATGCCACGTAACTGAAAGTAACTGAAAGTAAAAGACCAAACGGAAATTAGTACGTTTTACTCTTTGGCTGGTTTAGCTTTACTACTAAAGGCTGTTACTATGGGAAGAGTCATCACATTTTCAAATTGATGTGGATATTTAGCCTATTTTCATTCTTATTCTCATTATTTGAAATGAAACTCATGCAGTTTACCAAAACACTACATTAAAAAGTGAACTTTTTCAGGAATATTCCGTGTTTTTTGTACCTTCAACTTGAGCACGTCATTAAAATTCCTGAAGTGCTCTGGGAATATCCAGGAAGCATAAATTTAGAAAGCGAAACGTGGGAAAGCACATCACAGAGGGACATGCTTTATTTTTTACGTCTACAAAGCACAGCTGGGACTAATCCAAGCGAATCCCTGAAACGAGGAACTGTTTGTTGCAGGCGTCCATTTCACCGTGCGATATCGACTCGGAAGGGAGGATCCGACATGGAAATACGCCCGAACATCCCAACCGCAACTGCGTATCAACTTACCGGAGTACAAGAATGGCAATGAACTCTTTGTGCAGGTATATCCATACATATCTTTGTTTTTAGGGCGGCTGGTATCGTTTGTTTTTCAGTGAGCGCTGCCAAAACATAGTGCTTGGGCCAATTTAATGTAGACGGGTATTGAAAACAGTAGTTGCGGGTAGATGCGATGAAAGTCGGAAAGGAATAAATGGTCAACATCAAACAACACCTATTAACTCTCAAATGAAACAGACGACATTCACTGCTCTATTATAGCCCTGATTCGGCAACGAGGAGTAATGTCACGAAGGCTTATAGAGAGGGAATGTTACGGAAAGAACTCTGATCGTCGACATAATGACCACTGCCAGGGTCCGGATTTTATCCGCGACTTGAGCCATAGAATTGTGCACGACGGAAAACAAATCGTAAACTTTGGGTGAAACAAAGCAGTGCTCTCGAGAGTATGGTAAACAAGTGACGTACGCAAATTAGGTAATGGATAATTAAGACGAGCCGACCAGTCATGAATAACTGACCGATGGTGCCAGCTCGGCATTTTTCAGTCTCCTTGGCGAGAAAGTGCGTCTCCGACTCAGCCGGCAGTCATTTGAAATTCTGTGGATTTCCGAGAATATTGCGAGCGAATGGCAGTACGATTATTTATGATAACTGCGTTCCTGAACTAATGACGACTCTGGATTTGTTTCAAACGGGAACAATTGGAGGAGAATGCTAGCCGAGCGCTCTGCACACGCACATACTAGCACGAGGCGTGCAGATGTGTTGGTATGTGGGTGGAGAACCGAAACGAATAATGCCTGAAAGCGAACCGAACGCTCCGGAACCGGACGTGTCGACCTCCGGCACTCGTGTCTCCACCTTTGCACTGTTTCGCTGCATATTGAATTTATTATGTGGCAATCACATGAAAAATCCCACGAATTTGTCCACATCAAAACAGAGCGTGCACTATACGTGTACGTGGACTCGTTCCCGTGAATTCGCCAGCTCATCAAACACATATGGGGCTGACGTTCCCAATAGGTGGAATGAGTGGTGCTGACTTTTGCTGGTGACGTTCAGTGTCAGCTTACCTATTAGCCATGCCTCTAGCTTTCTCAGCCCCTAATAAGGGGGTTTTTCGCCAATGCTACAATTATGGACAAAATTACGTAAACATACCATCAGCGCCCGCAAAATTGCTGTTTGCGCCATACCTTTGCTTTCTTTGGGAAGCTCCTAGAGTAAACATTTTACCGGAATAGGAATTTTTTCGTATCAGCGAGGTACACAACAATAAGTATAATGATTACAATAAATAGTAATAGAAGTCCTCTGTTTAGATGTGAAAAGCAGTAAATAGTAGGTAAAACAAGGCACAGCAAATTGTGGGTAAGAAAGTGAACTTTGGATTTTACGTCACCTGTCTCAAATGGCTCACTGAGAATCCTGGGTTTCCAAAATGTTTGCTTATCTCCTGGCTAGGATTGGTGAATAATCCGCCTTCTTCTGGACCTAAGAGTTGCAGCTTTATTATCCAGGCAAAAACTGCATTTGTTGGAAAGAGAACGTTCAGAAACTGCTGCACTCCAGGCACGGAGTGTCACACTCCTTGTGGAGTAATTGACTAGTAGCTTTTCTTTTCTGATAAGTACAGATGTAATAGTCTATGTAATAACCACTATAAGAGTATGATTTTGATGATGATGTGTGAATTCGCAGCTTACTCGCATTAAAAAACAAAAACAAGGAGTAATTTATCAATTTAGGTGCAAGCAGAGAGAGGAGGCCAGGTCATCGAGGACTGGGGCCAAGAACTCATTGTGACTATTAACAAAAAGGTAAGAGACCTTCAGCAACTTGACATTATGGCATAGTTTTTGAGAACTAGAACTGGAATTCTTACCAGCAGATCATCTGCTTTTGCTTGGGTGCAAAACGTTTAATGACAATCCAGGAAAGAACAGGATCTGTGGGAAATGTAGAACACTTTTCAAGGTATCTATCGGCGGTGTAGTGGTGGACGACGACGAATTGGTGCCACCTCTGGATTTCACAGCTCACGTCCTGAGCCCGTCGAGTGTGAAACTGGAATGGCGACCTCACACGGGGGCATCACCAGGTGATTTCTGTGGTCTGCTAGAGTGCCAACACCCAGGATGGCTATGATCCCTTCCAGAACAATTCTCCCATAAAACATGTCAGCTAGGTGTTTTGTTTTGCGCGAGGTCGCCTAAGAATGATTGTATCAAACACAAAAGAGATTCACGAACATTGTTCAGAATAGGTGGTGTGAAGACGTGGGCAGCAGTCAATCGCATACTCACTTAGGCAGCAGATGCATTATTATTTAATGACTTGAGTCGCGAAAGGCAGAAGAACAGATAAGCAATTACAATAATTACCGCACTAATAACTGAAAACACGGGAAAAGCTTGGCGAAAGAGAAAGAAGTGAGACCTCCGAGGTAGAATTTCTTGGCTATAACACTCCAACAAGTACAAATCCCATAGAAGTATGTAGAGGAACGACTTCCGAAATATCAATCCTAGGAAATCCTGGACCACATCCTCAGCTATAGCAACAGTTACATATAGTGAGATCTAGCAGAAGAAACCAGAGCACAAAAGTGATTAAGTCTAACCTCTGAGCAACTGCAAGCCCTACCCCAAAAAGCAGGAAGTGCCTCGCAGTCACGCCTCACTTTTTAGGACTCCATTACTCGAAAACAACCCAATTCTAATGACGAAAACGACGTCTTCCGCGAAAAACCGGAATTAGCTGTGCTCTTTCCACTCCCTTGCAGTTCACATTCTGACCATCAAAAGAAATCCTGCAAGAATGTGCAACTTGTTTTTTCGTTGTCGAGATTTTATTCAGAAAAAAATCCCTGCAGTATTGCTGTCGTATTCTGAGAAAATTCCTACAATCTTGATTTACGTAAAGTTCCATCGTCTAAGAAATAAAACGTCAATAGCAAAGACGAAAGAACGTTGACTACATCGCATCTGACGACGAAAGAAAGAAAATGTCAGTTCCTTCACAAAATGTCATTTTCTTTCACGAAACTTTGAAAGACAAAGTTTTGTATCCTTTCTATTTCCAAAATTATTTCTAAAAAATTGGAGTTGGAGAGGAGAAGCTGTTCCAGTTAGGAACACACATTATTGCTTTCCCTGTTTACCCCATTCAAATTCCTGGACAAAGTTAGATTCAGATAAAGTCAGAATAACAAGTAAACGATTGATATGTAGTTTTATATGAACTTCAGAGCTCTTCTACATAGTCAACGTGAAACAGCTGACCTCTGACTCGGGGACCGCTCTTCATAGACAACAGGTGGGGTCTTATCGTGAACTTCACCGCATCTTTATGACGAGCTTCCTCGGAATGATAGCAAGGACTCGTCGCGGTTTTATCAGAAGTTGGAGATATTTTCCATTCAGATAAAAACTTCTGCTAACAGCTTCACCCTGGGAAAGTTAATTGCGGGAGAAAAGTACGAAATGACGATTCGTAGCGCCCTTAGCCCAACGAAGGTGTCATCAACCGCAGCGATCGTGGAGATCCACATGCCCAGAGGTATGCTCGAGGTTCAGATCCAGCTAGATAGTGGAATCGAGCTGCTTTGAGTGTTTAGATGCGACCAAACACAAAGAATTACTCGAATGGTACCGCGAAAAGCTTAGCAGGTCTAAAATTGGGCATATTATAATATTTTCCATGGAACAAATTAGCTTTCATTTTTATAAATGTTCCATATTAGAACCCTGGCATTAACAGGGCTTTTTTCTTGAGTGTATTGCATGCCATATCATTCCATTAGCATATTCTTTAACCTAGCTATTCCTTTAGAGCTATAATTCTGAAAAATCGTAAAAAGCATTTCTGCCGTTCAAAAGTGCACATCATTACTAGAAAGATCATTATTTTCTCGCCAGAAATTTTTATGGGGCCAGACGCTAGTTAGGCCTGGCTTCTCAGAAGTAAGCTTAATTTAACACAAATGATTCCATCATGAACTCGAAAAACTAGGATTTTTGATCATCTTCTCGAATAAAGGTTTGTTTCGAAGACTTCCGGCAACTTTTTTTTTGCACAGTTTTGAGGCAGAATTGGAGCTTTAGATCCATGTTTTTCTTGGATAAGGCCTGGGGTTCACGTAACCCAGATAAAAAAAATGTTCGCTGATCAGTACACATAAAGACTGAGTATTGATGAAAAGGCCACAGCATAGAAGAGATGAGGTAAACGTGGTTACCCTTCTAGCGATGGGGAATAGGATGAAGTGTATTGTCGCGTACCTTCTATAATAATAACTAGTTCGTAGAACACTCTTGAGAATTCAGCTAGCTGGGAATAGTTTACACTGGAATACGAGCTGTAAATCCAGAATTTTCCTTAGCGCATCTAATTATAGAGGAGCAGCACGCAAACGAACATGTAGCGATTATGAGCAGCAGTGTACTAGTGTAAAAAGAAGGATTAGGCGAGAGCCTACGCAAACAATCTAAAGCAGCAACCTCATTTGTAGCTAATAGTGCCCAGACGTGAGAAGTGCATGGACTTCTTGCAGAGACGGACTACTTTGAGATCGGCAACCTCATCATCAGCAGCCACTTCCAGTCGAACGGTCGCGGCATCGTGAATCTGACCTGGGAGGTGCCGCCGAACATGGAACATCAAGTTGTTTGTGCGTGTCTCGTGGTCCCCGTGGTCGGAGTGTAGAATTTCTCAGCGATCCCATTCCAGCTTACGACGTGCAGTACGTGGAAGCCGGAACTGGCAGCTGGCAAAAAGTCGTGTTCCACGGGACGAAGCCGACTGCGGTGCTTCATAATCTGAAGAGGTGGGTGTGCTCACAACACAACTGCCCGCCTATCTGAGTGATACATCCAGCGGAAAAAGAACTACTCGCCAGAACGAATTAAGTAAATGCCAACGAAAAAAGTTTACCACTCAACTAACAACGCCAGCCTATACCAAAACCTACTGTTGTGATGCAGCGTAGCTGTAAACAGCCTTCCTCATATTCTCCTGAATCATTGTTTACCACATTTGCACATTATATTCAAGAAAGAGCTGTAATATTAAAGAAGAGATGAGGCAGAGGTAATTTCGAGGAAGAAAGGAGGCGGCTATGGTATCGAGGAGAAGCAAGGCAAACGCAGTAGGTCCCGTTCGTGCAGAAATCACTTCAAGTTTCCCATATAAAGCGTAGTCATGGAGAAAGTAATCAAAAGATTTGCTAAGCATAGGTGTACCCAGGGAAATGTCAGGTGGACGGAGAAAATTTGTATTTTCTTAAACTCTGGGCTCTTTGCACGAAACCTGTTATTGGAAGCGTCTCATTGTAAAAAGCAAGCATGAGGACGCGCTGATACTTTGCGAATAAGATCGGCTGAGCTCAAGGATGCACCCATGCTTTTCCCTGGGATAACCCTATGCAAATGGAGGACAATCGAAATTAATGAATTCCATTATAGTTAGGCGTAGTGCAGGCAGGCTTCAAAGAATGGATCGCACATCTGAGTGTTGTAGTGTAATGGATTTGAGAGTTGCTCTAAGGTGGACACAATCCTGAAGCCCAAAGAGAAGTGCGGTTTTTCTGGGATAAGAGTATAGTTTCGACTTGTTGACCGCAATAACGTAGTGCTGGCATATTTTGAAGGAAAGCTAAAACAAATATTAGTTCAAAGTAAAGCTTACTGTGTCACGCAGCAAGAGTGTAGCCTAGGGTACACCTAATAAATATATATATAAAATGTAATAATTATATAAAATGATGATCACTTCCCAGGCGAGTATGTATGTAAATCTATACATTTTTAATTATGACAATGTCTTTACTCTGATGGTATGAGATGTCTCTTGTAAACAATAAACAATAATAAAAACAATAATAACACAGAACCAGTCTGGCTCTGAGCTCTAAGCATTCATTACTGGTACCATTTTAGTCGGTCATGCAACCAAGTCAAGTCCTAATTCAACATCTTTTACCTTTACTGCTTAGTCTGCCCAAAGTTGTTCTGATAATTTGCTTTGAGATTCATCGATATTTTCATTTCCTTGCAATGTTTGCGATGAACGGCACACCCCTTTTGGTGTAATAAATAAATAAATAAATAAATAAATAACAACAAACTGCGATTTTTATAGAAAAGCCGGTATTATGGAAATCTTCTGTTGTAATGTGGAGTTTTCTCCTTCAAAATAACTAGTGTAGGCAAGTTCTGGGGGTAGCACATTTCCTTTTTCTTGTTCTATGAAATCTCCCAATATTATGACAATTTTGCGCGTATGCAAGCGGTTCTTCTCAGGAACACCTAACATCTACTAGCCACTACTCTCTTAGTAATTCCCTTATTCGAACGGATCATTGAAAAAAACACAGTTTTTCTAATGTTTATTACTTTGCTGCATGAGCTCGCGGAAGTCCGAGCAGGGAACAATTTATATCCGAC
The DNA here is from genome assembly GCA_000816745.1 of Ancylostoma duodenale. Lineage (NCBI taxonomy): Eukaryota > Metazoa > Nematoda > Chromadorea > Rhabditida > Ancylostomatidae > Ancylostoma > Ancylostoma duodenale. Next base: position 17,847 of record KN726561.1, read on the forward strand.
CCTTTCTTTCGTAGTCCCAAGCTTCAAAGTCTATGAGCAAGTGCATTTTTTACCACATAGTAACTCGAGGTTCGAGTACGCCTCACAATTTCTTCCAGTTTCTGATGTTCAAAGCTAGTTTTTTTGGTGTTTAGTGCCAATTTGGAGTGTCTGCTTCCGTGTCTGTCACAACGGAACTGCTAATGAAGGACTCAAAAATTAGCAATCTTTTCGAACAATACCTCTCCCTGGCGCAGCTGAAATGGGAGCTTTCCGAAGCGTCACGCTGTTTTTCTTCGTAGTAGAAATGCTCAAAAACATATCAGCAAAACCAAAGTACTTGTGTAGTAAGTTGTTATCATAGGAAGCAGACTAACAAGATGCTAAAAACACTGGCTATAGCAAGGCGACGTTACAATGCATTTCGAAGGCGGCTCAAATTTATTGTCAGCGAATTCACGAGGGGATTAAATAAATGACATGATGTTCCGCATCTATGACGTACGTATGCTGAAAAAAAACTACGGCTAAATTGTATTAGCACATTAGAATTGCCACGCCATGGATCGCAAGGATACTATTTTGAGTAAAAGTCTCCCAAGGATACTATTTTGAGTGCTATTCAGTGCAGTCACTGCCCTTAGTTGACCAGTTTTCCATGGAACAGTGAGTCATTTATGGATTTTGCCTACAAACTTCATGTAACTGATGCTGATGAACAAAGATGAGCGGAATTGACATGGCCGTCAGGCAAAAGGCTACCCAACCGGGAAATACTTTTGATATCGAATAAACAATACGTAGAACTTTGTCTACCGTGATATCTAAGGCGTTTCTCCAGAAAATTCCGAGGATTTTCGCGTGAGGAACACTATTGAAGCAACGAAGGACTCCACAACCTTTTCCTGAAAGCTTCAAAATATCAGAATCCCAGATTAATCACTGGCTTTTGCATTGATTCCTTGCATGTTATGCGTGAGAAAAACAGCGTAAATAACAATGACACAGCATCTTGAGAAACATGTTTTGCCGTTCATTTCTTACAGAATTCTCATGCAATCACTTAGCTGGGGCTAAGCAGCTTATGGTGGAACAATGGAACAGCATCCAGTAAAAAATTATCTTATACAGATATAGCTCTGAGCTCTGCTTCGTATCTTTCATGACTCAATATGTGGCAATAGGTTGATACCTAGGGAAATCGATGAGCGCTCTCCGGCTCAAAGATGAAACGAACTGTGCTCTGTGACCTAATTGTGAACCGAAAGGGCATTGATGTGCCTAAATAAATGTGAGCAACTAAATGTAACCAAAAAATGAAAGGAATCACAAAGCGGATCTCCAGAAATGTCTTGTGTCTTGTGTCACTGACGTTCGCGGGGTAAATTACGAGGATTAGCAAAGTAGGCGTGGAATCTCAGTCTACCCAACCCCAGCATATTCGCAAATATGAGAGACAAGTTTCATGAAGGTTCACGGATACATCCTTCTTTTCCCGTCTTTCTGGAAGAGAAGAAATCTCCAGCTAAAATGAGTGTAAACCGGCTGAGCAACTCTTCTTAATCAGTTTCAACAAGTAGAGACAGAGATAGCAATATTCTTCACATTCTGCTGGAAAAGCTGCTTTTTTTGACGAGCGTAAAGCTCGGAATATTCCTGGAACTTTCGCACATTCTGCCAAAAAACTGCTGGTTATTGTGATGTTTCATATGGCACATCTCTCTCTGGTTTTTGGGTTCGTTCCAAGGTCTTTTCATGTACGTACATATATACATACATGGGGCGGCATAAGTTATCATACAACGTTTGCTCAACTATTTCCCTACCAGAAGCTCATGCTTTGTCCAGCAACATAGAAGTATTTTAGGACTGAGAAACGGTTCCGCAGGAGGCTTATGCTCCGAAACAATTGGCTTCGAAACACATTTTCAATGAATGGTTTTTGTAACAACTTTACCTACAAAATCGACGAAATCTCCAAGTAGAGTTTGGTGCTCCGCCCATTCTCAAAACAGAGAGTGTTCTTTCCAACGGTACCTGCGATCTTCCACGAGAACGAATTCTAAGAAACATAGAAGAGAAAAACGGCTTCTCCATACTTCCAATAATAGCCAATATTCACTTAATTTGCTTTCGAGAAACTTTTCCACTGGAAAACGGGGCGAATGAATGGGTATGTTTTGAAAGCTACGTTGAAAATACTACAAAATGACTGTGCAGGTCCATGAATGAATATGCCTTGGATCAACTGTGACCCTTGAAAGGCGAGACTTGCCTTTTTTTTATCTCAGCAACTTTTAGAAGGCTCTCCTTCTCTACTCTGATCAACGTCGATCTTGCGCGGATTTTGGGTGGTCGTCCTATAATCGTCATCAAAAACACAAATCTATGCTTTATCTGACTTAAAATCAGTCTCGAATAATGCATTTTTCGTTGAATTGTTCAGAAAATACTGGTTGAATCAGTGCATTTGGCGGCACCGAAAACCTGCATTGAAAGTCTCACTAAACTTTCTTAGCCATATGTCAAACTTTCAAATCGATTTTGTAAACAAAAACTAATTTAGATCCACTACTACTAAATTCGCGTAGCTGAGCAAAAAGCATTTAAAAGCTGCTGATAAATAAGCTCGCAAAGTTGTACAATAAGGTATGCCCCCTATATTCGTCCGTTTTCTGAAGACTATATGTGCAGAACTTTGCGAGTGTCATGTAAATGTCAGGAATCATCCGGAGCAAAGGTGACCATGAAAAAAAATATGGGAGAGTGAGCTAGTATAGGTAGAAAGTATCATGGAGGAGGGAGGGTCGGAGTTGGTTCCTAAGTAATTCACAGGGAAGCTCGGTAGGTTGTTATCCATAAACACATGCTTTCCGCATGATGATGTTCAACCTGTAAGATATTCATATATTGCGTTGAAATCCCATGAAAAAGAGTTATTTTGTGAACATGCGGACAACTGTGGACAGTCTGGATCACAATTGTCCACATGCTGGAATTTCAGGATGAGATTTCCATGAGAAGTGACAAGCGGAATGGGTAGAAGAGGGGAGCTGGGGAACGATAGTTAAATGTCTGATACTCCGAAAGAATGGTGCTCCAGATGAAATTGTGTTAGGTTCTATAGGAAACTGCTCATCAGCGACAAAAAAATAACGCATTTATCTCGGCGACGAAGTAAACACTGCATATGCCATCGGTGGATTGGCGTCAGAAACCACACCTTCCGCTGACTCGTGGAATCTTCAGAAATAAATTATAATGCAATTGCTTTAAATGGCATTACCGCGACATAAGCATCACGGAATTCCGTGTGGTGCCGTGGATGTCCCGAGTAAGTCCTAGAAGCGAATAAGCTTCATCAATTTCTTTTAGCGACACAGAGTACATACTACGAATCAAGACAACACTCGCCAACAATATCCAGACGGAGAGCGGCGAATTCAAGTTTAAAACGCCGAAAGGTGGGTGATGTTTTCGAATTTGCTACATACTTCAGGGTAGACTGAAAAACACGCACGAACTCACATACACACGCTGATATGGCTCTCGGCGTCGCATCCTTTTACGTAGCCAATATGAAAGCGAACCACAAAGGATTCTCGAGTATTCGTCCGCACACAGAAAACAGACATGAGTCGACGCTGAGAGGCCCGCGGACGTGGTCGGCTCGCGCTTGTTCGCCGTCTCGTCCACGGTTGCACTCCATGAACTGCCCCATGAGAAAAAAACATCGCGCACTGCGTATTATGTCGTTAATGAGGCATGAGTTTCGGATGTAAGAGTGTGGGAAAACGAGAACTCCGACGGCATCGTTTAGAAGGGCGGGGGCTCTAGCATCTGGATAAATGACCACGCAGAAGCCGAGCAAAAAGTGTGTAGGAAGAGATTTATGTTCTCGGATAAGACTTTTTATTCTCTCAAAGATTCTGCTCCTTATATTAATACATACCAGGTTTACGCCTACTCGAATAAGGGAGAATATGAAAGCAAAAAGCCCCAAAATTACTAGTTCTGTTGTCCCCCGTAGGTCTACAAAGGCTCAGGAAAGTTTTACGAGATCCACACTTACCTTCTAAGGATAGGAACCGTATTTTTCGTGGATTTCGAGGGATTGGAGAAATTCCTTGATTTTAAATAAGGTGGGTAAGATGGCTACTTTCCATATCCTCAGGGATTGGGAAACTATTTCTGTCGTTGATTCAGAAGTGGTCTCGGTTCCGTGGTCCTGCGCACCGTAATTTTACTTATAACAGCTTCAATTCCTAACAGAACGCGTCTGAAGAAGCTGAGACTGGTGGGGGCATGAGCCTGGACGTACTTTGTAACTCACAGCATTTACACAGGGCGAAAATGTCCAGTACATATCTCTTGTCCAGGAAGAAAGGGCGTAGCCGGTAGTTATTCCTAGTCATTAGAAGAGTACTCGTTCACTCTGGAAGCAAAATGCAGCTTCGCGAATGACTAATTTTCTTTTTTCACCTTTCAAAAGGTGAAGAAATATATGAAAAGGCTTTAGAGCATGTGGAACAATAAGCTGTTAGGTGGCGGACGACTGACAGGAACTACTCACGCCGCTCTTTTAACCATATTACAATGAAGTGATCTGGATTTTCTGCTCCAAATTAAGCAACATTAGCAGCAGTTCTGAAAGCAAATTAAGCGCTGATGCAGGGCTTAAATCGAAGCGTGCAAAAGAGTCGTCCGACTAGCAAGCAGATTTCGCACTTCGTCAAACTTTCACTCGTTTATGCACCTGAAGAGAGAGGGATTTAGAAGGAAGTTCAGTGCGAAATGACAAATAAAGAGGGCACTCATTGGGCGTGTGATTTAGATTTGAGCTAGGGCTACGGAAATGCCCTGGAAGTGTTCGTAGTTCGGGAATAATTACGGGTCGTAGTCAAGTAGAGCTCCAAAAAGTAGCAATACTGCCAGAAATCAGATTTTGTTTATCGGACTTCCCGTCAAAACCCCTGGCCCGAATTCATGACAGTATCCAGGGAACAGAAGTGAAGTTAAACTTCCTCCGAAAAGGAAATGGACCTAGCAGAGGTGCGAAAGCTGGACCCAGTTTGGTAAACATGACACTCAAAGCCTTAAAATTAAGCACTCGCGAAGTACTCTTGTAAATGTTTTGAGCTTAGGATTAGGAGCTAAAAGTACACGACAGGGAGTTAGTTCTGAGGTGGTAATGGAAGAAAATCCGAAGATCCGAAGGAAAACCACACTTGGAAAAAACAAAGTTGGATAACCAGGAAAAAAAAACTACCCTTGAATTCTTACAAACGATCAGCGTACAATAGTGGGGATCAGGCCTTCAACGAGCACGTTACGAACCATCCAGTTGAGATGAGAAGTTCCATAAACTTCTAAACCTACTACAGTAAAAACAAGTAATCTTTGCTGAGCAGATTTGTTTATAATTACCAATTTATTTGTTTATTTATTATCAGATGTATAACTTCCGAAAGATGATACCGTAGCAATAATAGTATTATCTTCTAGTTGAGGCAAATCCCATTCAAAAAGTAGACGTCATCTACTCACACGAGGTCAATTCCGTACGGTTGCAATGGATTCTGGAGCCGTGAGTGCCATCACCTTATTTTCGCAACATCTCAGCTAATTACCTAATCTCATCTCTGATTTCACAGGCATATTCGGACGGATCAAATTGCGGGATACGACGTATACGTCAGCGATGACAAGGTGGGTAGATGCAAGCCTTAAACTTTACTTGAACTTTACTGAGAAGTGCTGTGGTTAAAAAAAGGGAGCATTACCATTTAGTAAGGGCAAAGGATAAAACTAAAGGCTGTGAAAGGAATTTAACGCTCGTAGGATTTCAGTCGTAAAGATACGTTCAGAGCAATGGAGCAGTAAGGACTTTAGGTCAACTAGATTAATTAATTCTTTAAGTCCTTCAGGTACTGATTGGAAAATGCGAAAATTCCAAAAAGAAGTTACGTAAGAGCCCTTTTGTCAAACCTCTTGTCCTATATTGCCCTTTTTTCCACGTATATCCGGATTTTTGACTTTCTAGAAATCAAATATTAGATCGAATTCTTATAGTTCTTATAGTATAGTTGTTCTGAAAGTACACATATGAGGTCACCACTTATTAATGTGATTAATCAAAAAAAAAAAAATGATTCTCATCCAATAGCGTGGATTCGTAGCTTTTGCCCTAGGAGGACTACA